>JBBPSL010000034.1:0-79475 GCA_038093555.1 Butyriboletus appendiculatus
ACCCTGCCCACCTTGCCCACCCTGCCCACCTTGCCCACCCTGCCCGCCCCGCTGCATCCTGAAGTATATAAATCCACCCGGGATGGGCAGCTGCTGAGAGTCAACGTCCCCCAGGTAACTGACAGAAAAATCATAGAAGGACACGGTTTGAAAGTCCGAGAGGGGCTCCCAACTTTCTTCAACGCCGGGAATCCGAGCGGCTAGGACCATCGCCTCAGCAACGAAAGCGCAAATAGGAGGAAGATCTAAAGAGAATCCGATAATGTTTAAAATGGCATTCCAGCGTTCGTTGTCCCCTTCAGGCTGAGGCTGAGGCTGAGGCTGTGACACCTGTCCGGAATTGGTAATCATCGCCGAACCACCACTCAGACCGACAAAGACTTTGAGGGTGATAGTGTCACCCTGCCTGGCTACCTTGTTCTCGCTGAAAGACTTGATGTTTTCAAGGTTCCTCGCATACACAGCTGTTCAATGCACAAAATATGAATGTGAGTTCGGACTGGAAGTTCGACATCTCTCACGAAAACCCTGGATGAAATTATCTCTGATAATGAACTTGACACCAGCCATGAGGAATTTGGTACCGTCCCCGGGCACCGCGGGATTGCCGATCGCAACCGCGAAAGTGACGGCAGAGTTGGGGTATAACGGGGGAGGCCTGATTTCGGGGACCACGAATGTGACAACGACTATATTGACCAGAGTTAAAGACTGTCGGTAAAGAAATGAGATCGATCATGGACCATGGGGATATGATACTAACATTAAGGCGTGGATTCCAAGAATAATGCTGTGGACCAGCCCACTCCAGACTCTCCTTAATATTTCTGGGGATTATTGATGCAGAATGGTTGGAGGGTTGTGGCTGGATATCCTCGCCACGAGCAAGGTGATCCCCCAGCTGACACAGAGGAAGAGCCAGAGCCGCGAAGGCGAGAAAAAGGTTAATGAGAATGGCGAACTTTGAGATCATAGTGTAAATGATGGCACTGTGGATTGTTGATACAACGAGAGCCTGAAAGATAGAGAAACCATCCTGCAACCTTTATACACTCGTACCTGGTGTTCTCATAAAATGACATCGGCAGGTATGTTCTTGGGGTATCAGATAGTTTCCTGAGTGCCAACCGGTTCTGTTCCATGCCATGTGGACCTGTGACCGATAAAACACGTTCGAGATGTCCACCGTGTGCCTTCATCTTCGTTTTAGGTTGACTTTCTGGCGTTCGTGGAAAAATTAAATGCTGATGCACATTGATCCTGCATGGGTCACGCAGATGAGTTATCAGGGCGGCACCAGGGATTACCAGGAAAGTACTGTAAACATTCATTCAGCGTGTGGGGACTGCATGTAGCCGTGCTTTGGAGACGTTTCGTGGCATACTTTTGCCGCATCTGCAGCCGCCACAATCGCCACAGAATGTGATACATGTCACACAGTGCGCTGTTCAACGTTCAACATGCTACAACTGTCTCGGTAACTCTTGTCCGAGTGGCGCAAAGTTTCAACCATCGAGTTTAGGAGAATTTAAAATATCCTGATCTTGATTGCGAGAGCCTGTGGGAAGGTCGTTGTCAATGTAAAGCACTCAAAGAGTGGAAGACAGTACAGCAAGTTGGCTAATTCATCACGATGACCACTCTAGCCTTGTAACCACTTTTATGACGACGTAGCAAATGTAATCAATGTCACACAATATTGTGGTTCTGAGCAAGACCATATAACAGATTACAACACCATCCGAATACCTTGACCAAACAATGACGGCCAGGTCACCCAGCCCCGCCGACGGTGACCTAGTGTTGTCGCGGTTTCAGCTTGCCGCCGGCTCTGAGCCATTAGCCGATACCGGTCAACTGGGCCGTTGAAGTGCCAAACTGCTTTTTCCCACACGGCTTGCAAGCCGGCGGTACCAAAACCACGGCTCGTCGATCAACCGAGTCTAAGCCGAAGCGGTGGGCAGGGCGGCATGACAGCGAGCGGTGGCAGCGGCCTGCCGCCTGCTCGATTGGGAGACTAGGGTATTGTACTGCATATCTACTAGTAGCTTACATGCAAGGCCGAATAAGTACAGTTGGTGGAAATTGTAATATGATGGTATAAATCAGGGTGTAATAAATGATCCGTACAGTGCATAGTGTTGCCACAGCTCCCAGTTTTAGCCAGCTCAAGTCATAGCCACATCGCCGACTAACCATAACCAAAACGAGTCAACTACTGGTGAATTAGCAGTTCGACTAAACATGACTAAACTGCAACAACTGGTTTACATAAAGTCGGCTAACCAGAGCAACCGAATGAACATGAGATGCTGGTAGCTTTGTGGCTATGGTACAGTAAGTTGTTGTCGATGGTCATCGGGTCACATCTTGGGCAATCCACTTATAGGTGTAATTCCCATGGCGGCGGGCAACACAATGAAGTATGTTAACTTCAGAACACAGAATTCATTGAGTACATGCATGAGACATTCAGCATAATAGTTATTAGTACAAGAGGAGTCACTCCGTCATGGCCAGTAGACGTGATGCCTACATATGTCATTCTGTCAAAACACCTTCCTGCCAGGCATATACACAAATAACACTACTGGCATGAATGATCACAACTTGCTCCTTTTCCTCGCAAAAAAACAACCACCAGCCCATCGTCACTCTATCTACCATACTGGACAACGAGGTCATATCCGTCGAGTTCGACGGTCGTGAGACCATTAAATTCGTCAAACTCAATTGAGTAGAGGTCGTATGCAGAGGATCCAGATGGGAAGTAGGTCATGTCGTTCGACCTAGAAGCAGTGGCCATAGCAACAGTGAAGGTGACGCTGCCGAACTCCGCAAGGGGAACACGAGTGCCACGCTTGTCCCTAACGGCTTCGACGAACCAGCCAGCAGACATCATGCAAAGAGAATTCGAATCAGCTTTGTTGAACTCATACGGCTTGATATGCCCAGTTCTCTTATTCTCCAACATCACTACACCCATCGTCGTATTGAACACACTAATGGTGAGTGTGATAACGTCACCAGCTCTCATGGTGGCTTGGAGATCGATGCGGGGCTCAGGGAGCCACTGGCACCAAGCTGTTCGATGCACGAATAATGAGAACCAATTCGGACTAAAAGCTCGACCCCTCTCACCATTCCACGAGACTCTGTTATTACTGATCTGTCCCTGAATACTAACCCCAAGGGAACCGGACTCGCAGCCTCCATTGTCGATACCCACTGAAATTAAGACAATGCCGTCATTGCCCTTAAGGGTGGGGACGGTGAAGGTACCAGTCATAGAGTCGAAAAATTCCTGTCATGAGTTCAGGCATGATGCATGATGGTGGACCATGGGATGATACGAACCCCATTCAACATAGAACCAGCAAAGGCAGTATTCCACCTTATCTCGGAGGGTTCGTCAGCGTCGCCATAGCTGGGGGGTTTTGGGAATGTCGGCGGCCTGGAATTTGGGCCCGTGTAACTGAGGGGAGCCCGTGGCTGCGAGGGATGAACAGCCAGAGCAGAAGAGGCTAGCAAAAATGTTTCGAGAAAGGCAAATTTGGAGATCATCGTGGGGATGATGAATAATGAAGGTCTGAATCGTCGATAGAACGAGAGCCTGAGAGAGAGAAACCTGCAACCTTTATACGCTCGGCACACGTTCTGATGTTCTCATGAAAAGACATTGACAGGTATATTCTTTGGGAATCAGATACTTTCCTGAGTGCCAACCCGTTCTGTTCCGTGCCATGTGGACCTGTGACCGATAAAACGCGTTCGAGATGTCCGCCGCGTGCGTTTTAGATTAACAGCTGAAGTACTGATCCCGGGATGGGCCATGCGAGTGGGTTATCTGCGCAACTTCAAAGGTTACCGGCGGAAAAGTACTGTAAACATCGGCTCAGTGTGTGAATATCCAGTGGATGTAGCCGTGCGTGGAAACGTCTCAGTATTAATGTCGCTGTCCGAGTCGTCGGTCGTGTGCTGTGTCGGCGGCATTGACGGGTCGACATGTTGGACTTGTGAACGATATGTCAAAGCTGCACCCAGACTCATATGAGATGAGATAAGGGCCAGTCAACAGGACGAAACTAGTGCATGGTAAAAGGGCAGCAGGAGGAGTACGGGCAGGAGTGTGCCAAGGGCCTGTGTCGGAAGATGCCGGTGTAGCACGAAGTAGTCTTGTCCTTTCCCGTCTCGAGAAGCCAGTCAGCTAGGGCGTCCGCGTCAGCCCAGGTCTCTCTTCGTGTCTCATCCTGGCGAGTCCAATGTACACAAACCCTGCAAATCTGAAGAAGTAGTCACTGTACAGTGGTCACGAAAGTAAGACTACAGTATGAATGGCCAAAATACTACGAGTTTTTGTAATCTGTGACTATTTTATCACATCTTGTATGTCACTCTTCCTCAACACCTGCCAGAACATTTATTGCCCCCCGTGCGCAACAGAAACATGCGAAATAGATCATGGCGACGCCGTACGACTTCCGTCAAGCAGAGCCCCTCTGATGTATCCTATCCTCCCCCCGACGGATCTCCGTATGTGCCAGAGGTGATGATCACCGCTACCGGGCCAGTTAGGTGGGATCCAGTGTCATTCATAAGGCACTTACATGGAGATGCGGCATAATGCTTTGCACTGTGCACACGTCCGATGCCAGGATTGACGGAAAGCAGCGAGAGTGTAGGTGCCAATCTGAGGCTGAGCTCGCTGGGACGATGACGAGAGAAATTTGTTAGCTAAATCAAAATAGTTGTAGGGTACAGGTAATCCCAAAACAAATTCTGAAATTGCAAATGGCAACCCGATCCTCCTCGCCCACCGTAACAACTCATTAACAACAGCGAAATGAGGGATAGTACAAACATGGAGACGAAAAGGCATGAACAAGAAAGAGCCACTAAACCCCCCCCCCTTTATGCCGTCAACTTCGGAATGTCCTTGATCATCTGATCGATATTAATGAACTGCACCCAAGCTTCCAAGTCCTTTGCGTTGTCGTGCCAGATAAACTCTTTCGTCCCCCGAAAGAACGCACACGTGCCCTGATACAATTCCTCGATCACCGTGCCGTTGCGCTGTACTTCGAGCTGGGCTTTGAACACTCAGAATTCACAACCTTGCAATGGATAGTCGTCCCCACGTGCGCTCTCGTCAGGGATGTTGAACTCGAGTTTCGAATCCGCGTGACTGGCCTGCCGCTTTGATGTAGGCCGCTTTAAGCGAAAGGAGGATGCACAACCGACGAAGCACGACTTCGTCACTGAGCTTGGGTGCGATAAACGTCAACTCTAGCGGGGTGAGCCGTTGCATTTCCCCGAAAAAAAGGAAAGCAATAAGAGAAAAAGTGAGAAAAGCACCGGAGAAAAACGTTGGCCCGAAAAGTGATGAATGGAGGGGGGGTGCGCGCGCGCGTCAAGATCGTCAAGAAACGTGCGTGGGGGGTCATGCAAAGGAAAGAAAGGACCTTGCATGCAAACGATTCAGCATAGGCAGCTACGGACATGCCCCGAGGTTCTACGAAGAGTTGTTTGATGCCGAGGCCGATGCTGACGACTTGTCGTTGACGGCCTTGGGTCATGATCATGCCACACAACGAATTGTCATAGGCGAGATGGTATCCGATCATATTTGGAGAAACTTTTCTGGTGGCATACCATTAGGTGACTGTGTAGGGTGTGGTTATGTGGGATGGGATCAGGGGCTGAGACGGATCAGGGAAGGGAGAGAGGATGATGAGCAAAAATTTTAACGATGCGGGTGAACCGTATAAGAAGACGGCTAGAGAGACAGACTTGCTCTATCTAGTGTTTCCCATTTGATGTCTCGCAGTCCTTCCACTTTGCTCTCGGAGACTCGATATCCGTCTGTGGCGCATCATGAGAAGTGGCAACTGACGTGCTGAGGACAAGAACGAGGGAGAACGAGAACGAGAACTAGAGGGAGACAGAGGAAATGAGAGTGGTGTGGTCGAACAGATGGGGGGACATGCACAGCAAAACTCATGATTTGGTACACGTGCAATCATACGCATCCTCGCATGCGGTGCACATTCCTTCACGAGTTGTAAACACCTGTCGTATTCCTGCACGAACGGGATACGTGGCAATGGTTTGGCAAAAGAGACAAAAAGAAAAGAAAAGCGCATGATCGGTGGGTGGCACATACACACAAAGAGACACGCACCTCTGTCGTGACATCGTGATCGAGCAAGAGCATCTAAACTTGAATGGGACACACCATGTTCGCTGGGGGTAAAAAAAAGGCGGACGATCAGTCGCCTTGTTCTTGTTCTAATTGGTTTCTTTTTTCTATGGGATGTAAGTCGAGAGGAACTGGAAAAAGAGAAAGAAAACGAAAGTGATTGAGTCCGACCAAGTGGGCATCATCGCCTTGGTTGAAGAATCTTACGGGGATGGCGCATTACCCAGACTGATGCACACACGAGTTTCTCTACCGATTCCAATGCGCGTTGGGTCTAGTGAGGACATAAACGGCGGATCGAGTCGAGGAGGAGGAGGACTGAGGAGGAGCAAGGAGACGGTTCAACCAGTGGACAAGGGTGGACCATCATTTTATAGAGTGATCAGAGCAAGCCACGTAATATTCATGTTGAAGCTGGCAGGAATATTATTTGCCCTGGTTAGCGGAACATGCAAGACACTCGGACGTGTCTCACGGCTCCCAAGTGGCAGTTCGACTTTTTGAAACGAGTCCAATCCCTGTACAAGAGGACGAGTGGTACTCTACATTCACTCTCCCCGGCCCTGCACACAATCTACGTATGTATAACATCTACACCCCTGCTTGCACGCCTTGCGCAAACATCCCCACTGATTCCCAATAATCCACCCAGAGTGCTGCGTCCACGGCCGACAGCGGTACGAGATGACGCATCGTCTCGCTCACGCGCGCTTCAATTTCGAGAAGCCATCTGCTGATGTACCCGACCAACTCGACTGCCGCCGCATTACTGCATCGCCTTGAGCATGAGCCTGACACCTTTGATGGCTGGCTAATTTCAACATCGATGGTTGTCGTCGTGAAAATGAAAAAAGGGCGTGTCAGCACAAAATACCATCGAGAGAGAGCTCGCGCATACGACTCACCGCACGTCGGACATCCTCCTCGCTCATATCAACTTTCCAGTCTTTCTACCCATTGAGCGAATGAGATCAATGGGAGAGGGGATGACGTCAGTTGCTTTTGATAGACAGACTCCCTGATATGCGGTCAGTCGGGGGATGCACCAGGTTCATGGGAAGAGGAGGTGCCTCGTCTGCGAATGCAGTGTCCAGTATCGCATCGGATACAACGCACGGAGGAAACCATGATGTGATCTTTTACAACATCGTACGCACCTACTCAGACACCTACTTGCTCGCACCCTCCAACAGCGGCCTCCGCATCGAACTGCACCTGATCCGGGAACGCCCCCTACTCTTATCCCCTGCGTCGACGCCACAGACGACGTGAACATGAATCTCGGCTTGTACGCCCGCTTCGACCAAGCATCGCGTCCCCTTCACGTTCGGCTCAAACGACGACAGCGCGAGCTACGCACTGTTAATGACCACCGTCACCGAATACTGGATCTCGCCGTACGTGCAATCGCCGAGCAACAGGTTCGGTTGGCCCAAGTCGACCTCGACCTGCATCAGCTTCTCCGAATCGAGGATGGCAGTGTCGAGCCCACGGTCCTCGAACACAGCGCGCTGCCTCCGTTCGGTTGAGCCCGTCTTGGAAGGCCGGTTGAACCATATACCAACGCCACGTCCTTACGCCTCAACAGGGAAGCAAGTAGATGCGAGCCCTCCCCGCCCGTCGTCGAACCGGTCAGTAGAACGACATGGCCGTGGTAGATTATTCCGAGCCTAGTACGGACTCCCTATACGACGTCACCACGACGAGAAAACGCACATATATGCGGGTGAGATAAAGCAGATGTGACTGGGTAGTAGGAGGATATATGCGCACGTCCTGGGATCCTCAAGGTGACTCCCGAGCCCCCGGGCATGGGGGAGGTTGCAGAAGGGAGACTTGCCTCAATGAAGATGCAAGCAGAAATGTCTTCCCCAGGAACGACCAAAGGGTTGGATCCCCTGACATCCTCCGACTGCGAGGGGGAGGATTGGGCCAGGTGGTCGGCTTCCCCTTGAAGCGGAGAGGTCACGGGCAAGGAGGAGTCGGGAAGGGCACAACGTGGGGGCATGGCAGGAGGATGAAAAGGAGGAGCGACACCGTCGAAGAGCAACGAGCCTGTATATAAGGCTCTTCGACGTCGGAGCCCGAAAATACATTTCTGATGACGTCGTCTCGCGAACGGGTGGTCGGTCGGTCCACTCCGCCATGGAGATTGACCATGGGTGGTTGCAGCGAAATATTCACCGCAAGGTGATTGAATCGCGACAGCCGCTGATGGTCAATCTGTTCAAGTCTACGACAGCAACGACGGTCACTTGCTCATGGACATAGAGCGCGCACTTCAGGAAGTTGTTTGGCAGTGTTGAATTCAAAAGGTTTTGCTTGCCTTTTTTGGGTGATGACATTTGCAACGAGCACCACGTTGAAGGGAAACGACAATCAAACATGGTAGAGGATGAGTGTCTCGTTTCACGCAGGCCGAAGCGGAGTACAGCCGGGAATCGGTGCGTCTTGCTGAGCATCCTATCATTGTCAGATGTCCGATCGTCCCCTAGGATGGAGGTGGCCTTGGCCGAGCTCACATTCGAGGATCCACAAGACCCCGAGGAAGACGTTGATTTTATCGTCGACAAGGGTACGTTTTTCCTACTCATGACAAATCTCTGTAGGTTTAAATTGTGCCACTGGATAGAGGAGGAGGACGTCTTTGAATCGGATTTCGCGAGTACGGACGAAGAGGCGGCGCAAGAGGACGTCGATGAGGGTGATAGAACGACAAAGGAGGAGGAACGAAGGGTGCGCAAGGTGCGTACCGCCTTTTCTATCCTTTTGTTGCTTCGAGTAATACATGACCCTCCCCCTCTCGTTCACTCTCTTTTTCTGCTTAGACCGCGCGTGCGCGCGTAGAAAAAGCCACCGCAGCAGCCCACGCACGCCAGCGAGTGACGTTCAACCCCGAAACGACATCCTCGCAATCGAAATCAAAGCTAACCCAGAAACCCAAACGCCGCGTTTCCCTCGGCGTCGCCGTGAATGCGGAAACAGGTGAAGTCATCGAGGGCGGTGCGGGGACGGCGGGCGTCAAGAGGCACAGTCAGAGGCGATATACGATCCTGAACACCTCGGCGACCGTGAATCGTATCAAGGATGCCGAGGAAAAGCGGGTGCGTGGTAATTTCTCGTACGCTGGCGTCTGCGTCTCGCTCATGGGACATCGCACACAGGCTGCGATTCCAAAGAAGACAAAGATGGCCACTCGATTACCGACACAAGACGAACTGATCGCACGGGCACTCGACACCGAAGAAGGAAACATTACAGAACACAGAGATTACCTCCGTCTCGAAGAAGAGAAACGCGCCAAGGCGCGCGTAGTAAAGCAAGCCATCGAAGGCCCCGTTCTGCGATGGGTCAGCAAGAAGGAAACCATCCAGGTCGAAGTCCAAGCTCCGCCGCCGCCTCCTCCCCCGACGGCGACAACGATGAGTGCCAATTTGAATGCAGCCAAGTACAGCTTTGTGTACACGCCCGGTGTAGGGGCGGGTACGGTAGGGAGTCAGGCGTATAGTATGCCGTTTTATGCGTATACGCCATTCACGGCTCAGAGCGCGGCGTCAAAACCGCAAGAAGCGTCTACGTCCGTACCAGCGACGGCGTCGTCGTATTCGAGCGGGAGTCCACAGGTGACCTCTGCAGGCCCATCGATGGCTCCGACGTCGCTTATATCACCCTCCGCACCGCTTCCGTTGCCCACCTCTTCCTCGAGCATCCAGGATTCCGCTGCACGCGCCGTCACATCCGTCCCGTCAGCGCTACCATGGCAGCAGCAACCACAGACACAACTTCCAGCTCAAGCGCAACCCCAATCCTCAGTGCAGCCCCAATCCTCAATGCAACCCCAACCCTTGCCAGTCCTCCTCACCTACCCACCCGTCCCCACCGCACCCCTCATCTCCCATCGCACTGAAGTCGTCTGCAAGAACTACGTTATCCATGAAGTCTCCCAATCCGTTCCCTCCAACCCCACATGGAAAGACACCATGTCTGCCATGTTTGGGGATCATGTACAGTGGGATGAGGTGAAGGTATTTACAGGCAAGGGGCGGCCATTGGGTGAGTTTTCGGTTTTCGTTCTATGCATATGCTTCTTTCCTCGTCTGTGCGTATCTGTACTGGTGCTAAATTAACGACTCCCCTTCCACCGCTCACTTATCCTTGGCCGTCATTCGACATTAGCCCGCCCGGTTCGTACGTGTCCCATCACTGGCCAACCCGGCAAGTATCGCGATCCGAGGACAAACGTCCCATTTGCCAACGTTGGTGCGTATGACGTGTTGACGAAGGTGTTGGGGAGGGGGTACGTGTGGTGTAGTGCGTTGGGGTGCTATGTGGGGGTCGGTGAGACGAGTCGGAGGCATAGGGGTCCAGATGGAGAAGCTGAAGGGGGAGGGCAAGAAGATGGGAATGTAGAGGATGACGCTGAGGAGCCGGAAGATCGAACCATGAAGCGGCCGAGGGTTGAGATTACAGATGGATGATGGTCGCCACACGCACGTTCGCCTGAGAGCGCCATTCACGACGCTCCCTCGGTCAGGGCTACCAGACTATAACAGTCTTAAGAAGTCGATGTTGAGAGTTGGGGATGAGGGAGACGCCAACAAGGTGGTATCCGAGTTCAAGGGGGAGAAGCGGAAGCCTGACATGACGGTGACCTTTGGGGAAGTCACTTGTTTTGACTTGATGTCTATCTTTTGTTTCTGTCCACATACTGTGTGTCCATGTAAGTCACTGGATCCCAGCGAAGCAGACCTACAGCGGCGGACCTAGTGTAGATGCCGGCGATGGCGACCGTGGGCGACTGCGAAGAGCGACTGCCAGTGGCAGCCTTATCTCCTTTACAGTTGCTTTCTCGACAAGTGTTGACGCGAACAAGTATCACCGTAACCATGCAACTGTCCAGTGGGGGGCGTTTTCTTGACGCCCAATTCGTTCTCACCACCTTCTTCAAGTTAGCGCCGTGGCGCTAGTACCCTCTTTTCTGGACCTCTCGTCTTTTCGATCGCTGTCGCGATATGACTGATCCTCCACCGCAGTTGTATGCAAAACATTTACTACCCCTCGGTCACGGATACCCTCTGTGGACACCAGAGCCCTCCCATGAACTCCTACTGCGCCGTCAGGACGGACTCCGGATTGGCGATGTTGGCGTCATTGATCTAGAGAACGGCAGTTTTGATGTCTTCTTCAACATATGTCTCCCCCGTGAACATCCCTTGCACCGAGTCACGGGTGTACCTGACAATTTCGTGCCTCTCCAGCTTAATGAATGGGACATTGCTACTTTTCCTCATGCCGAATACCCCGGTCGGGTTATATCGACCTCTTCAGTGACGGCTAGGTCCATCGAGCCATCTGGCGAGGCTACATCTCGGTGAGTCACGTCTCCCTTCGGCTAGAGAATGAGTGTTCGGGCCGGTCACACTGACTACACACCATGGAGAGCAGTCCCTTCACATACGACTTCAGTCTCTCTTCCAGCGAAGGCGCCCTCCTCATTCTCCCGAAAGGTGCAGAAAACTACAAGCTCCGCAAGAGACAGATGTTTAGAGACGTAGCAATTCGAAATGCAGCCAACTGGTACAGTTTCGCCGAGCAGCACCTTGGTCGCATCATCGCCCGCGATTCGCTCTATTTGATTACTGGGTTTTACAAAGCGAGTTCCTGGTCTGTTGCAGCGTTTCATCAAGCTACCGGTACCGCAGAGTCATCCGCACAATTCAAGGCATCGCAAGTTGGAGATGGTAGTAGCATGTCTTACGCCTGGGAGACTATGCGCGCGTTGGACTGGCGTGTAGGCCCACAGATTGACGTCGGAATCCCAAACCAATCTGTGTTCATCAATGGATTCAAAATTGCGATCAGAGAGGGCATACTTGGCAAAAAACGGGTTGAAGTCGAGTTAGATGTCCCGTCTGCTCAGTCGCGGTCGGTGAAGTTCCCTAATGGAGGCAACGGTCCGAGTCCCTCCCGGTCTGTGAGTCTTTGGAGAAGACTTGTGCCTAGAGGTGGTAGCGGAGGTAAGAAAACGGCTGAGCAGACTTTGCCAGCGAGTCGTTCAGCCAAGGACCCAAGAACAACTCTCTCATCGTCGCAGTCTGATGATGCAGGCGCCACCGAGCACGTTATGATTAATCATGTACCACAACCTCTGCAGGTCAGCGGACGATATGCCCACAAGCCTTTTACCAATACTGACAGCGGTATCTAGAGCCTCCACCCCTCTGACGCTGTCAACCGATATTTACTAAGCAAGGTGTGTATTGCAGGATTCTTATGAATTGACGAGGTTTGACGACCACGTCAATCGCCCAGGAACCTTCTGCAAGGGTTGCTATTACTCACGATAGTCAATGGAGTATCCTGTTTGAAAAGGTTTGTTGTGAAGCGCGTTCGGTCGATTCAATGATCTGATTCCTTTGGTTATGCCAGGGACTATTGAAGCCAGAAGACCTTGATCATGATGGCCGGCTAGAAAGGGTCGTGTCTGAGAACTATCGTCTAACCTCGCAAGAGGGTAGGTCCTTTATTATTGAGCTGCCGCACACAACTCACTTAGTTCAAGGCGCTGTGTGCTTGCAAACCATCTGGCACGTTGTCTCTCCCATTGAATTGCTCTCGTGGAATGATGCTGACCATGTGCTTCACGGTGGACAGCGACTCGTCCATACGGCTGACGGATATCGGTGATGCCGCTAGTGAAGCATGGAAGGAAGATAAATTAGATGATGCTGAAGAAATACTGTCAAGGCATCTTATCCGTCACACGGGCTCTGGTCACTCCTTGTTTGCCAATCGAGCGCTTATCCGAGCACGCTTACAACGTTGGGATGCGGCGCTGAGGGATGCTGAAACGGTCAGTTTTGTATCCTTTCTTTCTTTTTTCACAATGCCTTCAATGCGACTCCATTACACACACAGTCGATTGACATCCAGCCGTCGGTGGTTGCTCGCGTCGCGAAGGGGTTTGCACTGTTCGGGCAGGAAAAGTATGAACTTGCAGTCGCAGCCTTTAATGTCGCTCTCCGAGAGTGCGACGTCCACGATAGAGATATCGTTTTGTTAATCAAGGTGAGCTACACATCCATATATGACAGTTTGCTTATATCTCGTTTGTTGTCAGTCTATCGTGTTGTTTGAGGTCAGGTATCATGCTGAAAGCATGGCAGGTATCGCTGACCTGATGGAGCACTGTCCGGCTGGGGTCAAGTCGACATGTTCCTCTGTCCAGGCAAGGTTTTTTGACGAGCGACTGTGGAAATTTCATCTGATGCTGTCTGCAGGCAGAAATGTATGTTCGGCTTGCGACGTTGGCAACCAAGAAAGAGGACTACGATAGGGCGCTACAATTTCTGTCACGGGCGCAATCGCTTGGACCGTTCCGTGTGGATCCAGACCTAAAGATTGTTTCTTTAGTAAGTAGAAGTCCACTCATTACTGCGTTTGCTGATGATGTTAGATATGTGGCTGGAGGTTCGATAATCTGCAGTTTACCATTCATCGGAAAAACTGTGAAGTTTTGTTTACCGCTGGGCGTACCAACGAGGCGCTGGAGTCACTCCGGACAATGGTGCACGACCTTGGGGAGGACATAACAACGAGAAAGGACAACGCCGAGTGGATCATCAGTGAGCAACCCCACTCGCGTTGGTGTTGACTCACTCAATACAACAACCCTACTTAGGTTTTACGCAACAATACCTGAGGTCATTGGAAAGTCTCGGTGACAACGCAATGGCGTCCCAGAGCTACACCGAGGCCGTCGTCCGTTATTCAACGGCTTTGAGCATGGGTCCGGTATCGCGGGAAGGCATTCTGATCAAGCGGAGCAAAGCATACGCAACATTGCGTATGTGGGACGACGCTCTGAAGGATGCGGACGAGGTATGCTCATTACTGTTCCCATTGCATCAGCTTGTGTTCAACGATGTTGTTTGTCGAGGCAATCAAATTGAACCCACTTTCCCCTGTGGGCTATGAAAGAAAACATGAAGTGCTACAGGGCATGGGTCGACAGGACGAGGCAGCCCGAATTTTTAACGGCATGCGTTCTATTCTCGAACTCTCCGCTAACCCACGGACACAGGGTGAGCTTGTGTTTTTATCTGATAAAATCGCATAGGCTAATATGCTTTGGCAGATCTTCGTTCATATTTTAGCAATCTTTTACAGCCGATACCAGTGATCCCAACCTTGAACTCTTCCACGTTGACCCTCAATCATCCGCCACGCCACAGTCCCCGTCACAACTTGGTCAGTAACCCAATGGCTGCTGCCTCACAACCTCCGAGCAAACATGCTTCCGATGGGATGGATACCGTTCGGTTGGAAAGTGAAGAGGCGGTTCGAGCCCATAATCTCCCTGCACGACATCCTGAACAACAGTACAGAGATCAACTCGGAGAATTCATTGCGCAAATCACTGCCCTCCGAGAGCAGCCGCACTCGGATGTGACCACTGCGGAAGGCGATCTGCGCAATCGGTCGACAGATGCTCTGAATACGATATTGCCTTTTCTACATGAGGAAGGAGTGGCAACACTGCGAGAAGACCATCAAAGCCAAGCAACGGGAAGTATTCTCGGTAAGTGGATGGTAAAGACTGAAGGCTGTGGTGGTGTTGAACTCGTAGCAGCACCTCTGCATGCACGCCCGCAAACGCCACACGTAGTTGTTGAAAGCATACCAGAATCTATCCCTCGTCAGGAGCCGCCGGGTGCCCTGACAACACCCTCGGAAGTTAGGAGATACTCTCCCATACATACCTCCCCGGTGATTCTCCAGCCTGTCCGTTTGCCCACTACTGTAGAGGTGCCCGGTGGCGAGCGCCGCAGAGACAGTGATGTCTCTGCAGATCGTTCAGGAGATATGCCGAGTTACGAGCTTCCCCGCTATCGCTCCTCTAGGCGTCAGCGTGAGCGCCGAGAACAAATAAGCAGCAGCTCCGACAGCAGTGACGAGTCTGGTGGTACACTTAACACACCACCAAGGCGCTATCGAATTGAAGGCGATGTAAGTATTCAACCCCCCTCTTTGGACGTAATACCGACGGAACTTTACAGCACACTGCCCCCGTCATATTTATTTCCTCTCCCACGTCAATACCCCCTCCCATGTCGGTACCCACCATTATGGCCGGAACCAGGACTGAGGGGTCCGGAACGGGATCGTCAGATTCACAACGGGAACAGGAGCCGAGACGGGGTGTTTTTTCGCCAATTCCTCAAGCTCAATCTGATCCTAAACAACGAAAGCGGCCCTCAAGGGCCTCTTCTTCAAGGCGTTCCGCTGGAGGATCGGAAAACCTTCGAAGTCTCGGTGAAACTCGTAGTTGGTATCGTCCTCGAGTAGAGTCGCTTCCTATGTACAGGAGCGAGCGAACACTGATTTTTCCCGTAGATCGTCCCACCAACTGCTACGAACGTCCCCATTCAGCAACCAGGTATCTGGGCTCCACCGCTGGATTATACCATGACGCCACCTGGTCCAGTAAGCGTACTCGATGTCCATTTCTTCCTGTTTAACACCTAATTTACGAGTCCTCACAGCTCCTCGCCCAACCTCAGGCTCCTCTGCATGATACACTGCTTGAAATCCTGAGGGTGAGTAGACTGCCCAAACGCTTCATCAGCAGTCATAGACATGTGCACTTGAATACTATCAGGAAGAACGGTTCGCACATCGTGCGAGCATCGATCAACAACAAGAACTGACGAGAGAGATACGGGGTCACAGCGAGTGGCTCATGAAAGAGATGCAAGACCGACTAACCGAATTACGCGGTATGTCTGCGAGAGTGTATCACTACCCGCCACGGCCTGGGGGGCTGGGCCACCTCCACCCCCAACCTCATTATGGTGTGTGTCCGTGTCGAGGCCCCATGCCAATGCAACAAGATCGGCGCGGTGTTCATGCACGTGTGCTGACCTGACTTTCAGAAGGACCCATTCCTGGGGTGACCTGGCCGCCCCCACAGGATCCGCCCCCGTCTTCCAACGCCACGCCCTACCTTGTTCCACCTCTACCGTCGCCGCCCATGACGCAACCGACCATGATGATGCCGTTCCCTATCCCACTAGTGCCCATCGTGCGTGAATTCGGTGCACCAAGCATCCCACAACCACCTGGCGCGTCAGAAGGGAATGTCAAACGCGGACCATCGCCCGAGTCGAGTCATTCTCGCCAAACGCCCTCGCCGGTATCAACCTTGCCGCCATCCCTGCCAAGGCCAGCCTCGGATCCATGGCTGCCCTTGTTACAGGCTCATGCTGCGTTGAATGGTGCGTCGGCTGTCGTTTGTTGCGTACACGTGTCACCAGTGCTCCTAACATCCTTGTGCTTTGCCTGCGGCAACACACTTTTATTATACCTTATTTTTTAAAGGAATGATCTCACCACCAGAGGATCCAATTCACCAAGCTCGGCCGGCGTGGCGTTCGGATGTACCACGACAGCGTCACATTCGAAAGCGAGGGTCACGCTCACCCCCAGCCCCCACCCCACCGGAAGTTGAGGTCTTACGGGGACCGGACCGCGGAAGCCAAAGTCCAGGATTATTTGGACCTCGCTCACCGCGTGACTCGTTCCATGGCTAGAGAATTAAAGAGCCAGACTTGCCGAATTCGAATGTCCATTCATGGCCCACATGACAGCGTATATTCTCAAATTTTCTATATATATATATATATATCCGGTTTGTTCGCGGATATATTAAGACTTCCTGTCGACCTGCATTGAGGAACTAATGCTACTAGCGAATGGAATGTTTTTCCTCGAGTCGCGATATTTGGCGGGCTATGTTGAATAATGACTCGGACCAAGGATGAAGCTTAAGGATAGGGATGTCGGTGTTAGTACCAGTACAGACACCCACACCCAACGGCCGGAAGACAGATGTTGAAATGGATGTCCGAGTCGAAGCTTTCGTTTTCTGGTACGATGACATCCATGTCTCCAATCACCGTGACGGTCCGGCGGTAGGTCTCCTTCAAACTTAATAGAGCGAGTTAGTCAATCGGATGGTGGCCCTCAGGCTGGATTTTATCGAACGCGCCGTGAATCGATGGAGTCGTCAGCTTACCGACAAGTTCGTGTGCAGAGCAATGTTTCAGAATTACTTCCAAGCTTTCAACTACCAGATTGTTTGGATCATCCTTTCCGACTCCACAGTATTCAGCAAGGCAGGACGGGACTGTCACATATCCCTCGTATTTTAATGACCCCCGGTCTCTCCAGTGTTGACTAGACTGCCAAGTTCGAGCATCCATGGCAAGGTTCCCTGCGCGTTCAGTTGGTCGGCAGAAAGGGTTTCGCAACCATTATATGTATTTTACTAGTTCAGACCGTAGGTAAACACAGCAGCAAATTCAACAATGCCATCTATTAGGAGACTAGAGCTCGATCAACATCTCCTCCCTCCGCTCCTGCGGGGGTGCAGACGGCACGGATGGTGTGTACAGGTCAAATACTTGCGGCGTGCTCGTCGGGACGGTGGGAAAGGCGGGAAGTGACGGGTTCAGCTGAGGGTGTGGAGGCGGCAGATGGGATGGCTGTTGGAGGGTGTGCACAGGCTGCACGCGAGAATGGGGCTGCATGCGGGAGTGGGTAGGTGGAACGTAAGACACCGTAGACGAGCGAGCAAGCGGTGACTGTGGCTGTTGTGGCTGTGCAAACGGAGGGGGGGAGGCGATGGACGGACGAGACGAGATCGTGTGAGCGCGCGCAACGGTGCTTCTGCCTGGAGAAGTGTTGACGGAGAATGCCGGGGGGAGAGTAGGTGCTGACGCAGTCGGTGCGGGGTGTGTAACGGGTTGCGGGAGAGACTCGGGGGGAGGAGGTAGCGCAGTCTTTGCCCCGAGTCCCTGTCCTTGGCTCTCTACTCCGCCCAGGTTGTCTGCGAGGGGGATTGGGGGGACCACGTGAAGGATGGACACAGGCTGATAACCCTGCGTTGCTTGCGCACCGGAGGGGAGGGGCTGCAGCGGTGGTGAGGACACAGGAAGCACAGGCGGTGACGTCACTTGGCGTGGTGGCTCTTGCTCAACTGTGGAAGGGTTGTAGGAATACGAAGATTGGGAGTACGAGGGCCCCGACGTGCTCGACAGCGGGGGCGGGGGCGGGGCATACGATAGTTGGAAGGAAGTCTGCGCGGTGGGCGACTGCGGGACTTGGGACGAAGCGGCATTACCTCGGAGTGGTGCATATGCTGGGGACGAAGGGGCCCATTGGTTGTATCCATTTGGTCCTTGGGACTGGGAATACCCATTTGGGATATACACTGGTCCAGTGGGAAGTGTCGGCGCACGAGCCTGTTCCGGAGAAGCACGACGCCAAGTCGGGTGGGAGAGCTGATCTGTGAGTAATTTGTCGTAGAGTTTGACCGCCTGCGACAGTTTTTCGTGCATCTCGGACAAGAGTTCTATAATTCGAGAACAACGAGAACGAGTTTAGGAGTATTAACCATTGACGAATGGAAGGAGCACCTACGTTCTTTTCTCCCTGTATCATCCAAACTCATGGCGAGTTTGGGTCTCAGCCCGTTCGCCTTGTCAAACAGTTCGCTAACGGCGGGATACCGCGACATGTCTCTTCCGCCCTGTGATTGTACCTGCTCGATGGTCTGGCTGAACGTGAGGATGACATCTGATTCAAGAGGCTCCAAATCATAGCTCGGGATCTTCGGCGCAGATGGAGTAGGAGTGACAGTTGGTGGATAGGAAGAAGGGCACGCGTCTTCAGTGGACGGCATTTCCGTCGGCGCACTTGCCTTCGGCATGTTTGCCTCCCTCAAACTTGCCTCGATCGCAGCTCTCAATTCTGGGTCGTCCTCGTCATCAGCAATTGCGGCTGCGGGTGGTGCCGACCTTCGTCTGTCTTTATCAGGGTGGGTCGTCCGGTCGACAACGGGTGGTTCCGAGGGCTGGGAGTACGGCTGTGGTTGGTAGGGGACATACCCAGGACGTTTGGTCGATGCAGAAGATGCACCGACTTCTTGGAGGGAGAGTTGAATCGCACGTTGGAGCTCAGCGTCGAAGAGGTCGCGGGCGTTGTTATTTCGTGGGCTGTACATGCTCGCGGACTGACGATGGCCTTTGTCGCTGCATAGGCTAAGTATGAACAATGAAGAGGAAAATATCATACACGCACGTCCGCTCATTCTTGTGCGAAAGTTTTAAATGGCAGCTGTCGCAAACTCTGACGGGCTGAGCGATACCAAAGTGGGGGAGGGGGATCGACTTGGATGAACACTGGTGGTCAAAAACTTGGCCACAGTTGCGGCAGTGGTGTTTCCGGTTTGTGAACGTGAAGGGAGTTCGACAGCGGAGACAGACATCGGAGTCAATCCATTCTGGGGCGGTAGAAGTGTCCACCATGGCTGAGTTGGCGAGGGCGAGGTCCTTCGGGGGAAAATCATACCCTGGGTGCCCTGAGTAACATGGGTGATGAAGAAGAGCGGCTAGCGTACCTTCATTCTTAAGTGTCTTGTAAACCTGACCCACATAGCTCAAATAAGGTTTTCCTTCAAATGCAAGAGCCCAGTTCTGGATGTACTTCAGTATATCAGACTTTACAGTATGGTTCAGACCGGGGATCTTGAGGATGGAAACAAGGTTGTCGATAAACTCTCTGGAAGCTATTTCAGCCAAGAAATGATCACCCCCATTCTTGACGCATATGTCTGTGAGCTGAAGGCGCAGATGAGAGACGCGTGTCGAAGAACGGGAAGGGTACTCACGCCAAGGGCGAGGATTTGTACGTTCGGGTTCTTATGGTTGAGACGGCGCTTGAGCGCGCGCATGGCCTCCTTTGCGGGGGCCGACTTTGAGCGGATCTGGTCGCATATTTCGAGATTGAGTGCGACGTTCTCACCGCCAGCTGGAATGAGCTCGGAGGTCGCCTTGTCTGAGGCAGGTCAGTGTCAGCATGTTCTCGACGTCGGGGGATAACGAGGACGGTGCTCACCGACGGCCTCATCGATCTGAGACGCTCCCCAGAGCCAGCTGGTCAACGATGTCATCTTGTTTTGGTGGTTGTACGCTTCGATAACTGCTGAGCGCACAGCCGCAGCATGCCGCCTGAGCAGCTGTGTGGCGATATTCGAGCTCCGACGCAAAAGTCACAGTTGTGCCGATCAAGGCGGCTCTCCAATCAACCCCCATTGTTGGCGGTATTTTGCCTTTTTTGTTGCTTTGTGTGACAGTGTGACTGGAGTCACTCGGAGCTGGCACGCTCGTGAATTGTGGCGGAGTTGGAACGTGCGACTCATTCACAGGTTGTTCCCAAACGGCCATCGTCTCTCGAGACCGGGTCAACAGCGCTCCTCGTCGTGCACCTCAACGATCTCTGCAAGGTGTCCTTTCGAGCCCCTGTCATTATACAACACCAAAGGAATCTCGTTTGCCCGTTTTTCCACGGTTTTGTCCGTCTTTTTTTCCGCCTCCTCAGCCCCTCCAACGGTCCTACATCAAGGCCCAAAAACTCAACCTTCCTCCTCGCGAAGACCTTTACGACTCCCGATTCGCGTTAATTCACGTTTTGGACCTTCTTTCCCCTCCTTTATAATACACTTCCCCACTGTCTGATTCAGACGCGCGTTTAATTTCTATCCTTCCTCGTCATGCTTGGTCACCAGTTCGCGTACTCGGCGGCTCCCATCCGCAAGGTCAAGGAAGTCCAATTTGGCATCCTTTCTCCAGAGGAAATCGTGCGAGCCATTTCCCCAGCCATATCTTGTCCAGAGGTCATTGATTATCCTCCTATCCCGCAGAAAGCCTATTCCGTGGCCAAGATTGAGCACCCAGAGGTCATGGATGAAACTACTCATAAACCTAAGCTTGGTGGCTTGATGGATCCTCGTATGGGTACCATCGACAGAAACTTCAAATGCCAAACCTGCGG
Source organism: Butyriboletus appendiculatus (assembly GCA_038093555.1). Classification (NCBI taxonomy): domain Eukaryota; kingdom Fungi; phylum Basidiomycota; class Agaricomycetes; order Boletales; family Boletaceae; genus Butyriboletus; species Butyriboletus appendiculatus. The sequence continues at coordinate 21,095 of JBBPSL010000034.1, forward strand.
AGAGGGCATGTCTGAGTGCCCTGGCCACTTTGGCCACATAGAGTTGGCCAGGCCAGTTTTCCATCCAGGTTCGTCCCATCCATTGTCCGTATACACCTAATGAATCTTTATGCCCCACAAAGGTTTTATTGTCAAAGTGAAAAAGATTCTCGAAAGTATATGTGTAAACTGCGGGAAACTTAAGGCCGATATCGTGAGTCGCATCTAACTCTACTCGTTTCGCACCCCACCTCCCAATTTTCTGGGGGCTCTCTCCATAATCCACTGGAGAACCCCAAACCCGCACCACGGCAGCCCTTCGAGCTATCGAGGCGTTTGACCTGCTGTGGCGTGGCTAACGCGCGTTTTCGGTCGCTTGATCGCCGCGTGAGCCATTGCAAGCGCCCAGTGTTGGTTGGACACGAGGTGCGCGGTGAAATGGGGCGCTGAACGAGGAGTGCGAGAATGAACCGGTGACCATTGTTGCTATGCTGACGGCATACTCGGTGGTCCCGACTTCCCCGCCACTCTCTTGCCTGTGACGCAGGTGAGGGACGTTGCATCCTGTGGCCTGGCATATACATCAATGATGTGCTTGTCCGCTGCCTCCTTGTGACGCTTTTTTGTCGTAGTAGTGACCTTTTTGCGCACGTCGCATCTTTCTTCTGAACGTGCTTACTGACGTTTTTTATCCTTGCATCCTTTCAATTTTCGTGTCGATGTTCCTCCAATACCATTTGCATGTTTCAGTCCGACCCCAATTTTGCCGACAAAATACGGCATGTTCGCGATCCCAAAGCACGGATGGCCGTTGTCTGGTCGCACTGCAAGACAAAAATGGGTTGCGAAACTGACGATCCCAAAGAGGAGGGTGTTGAAGGGGATGTCGATGAGGCTAAGAAAGGACATGGTGGTTGCGGCCACATCCAACCGCTTATCCGCAAGGAGGGTCTCAAGTTATTCGTTCAGTACAAGCGTCCCAAGGATGAAGACGAGGTTCGTATCAGCGACGCAACGCGTTGAGGACTTCCCTTGTTAAACATCTTACCTTCTACGCATATAGGACGTTAAGTCGTTGCAACCGGACAAAAGGCTGTTTACGCCTTCCGAAGTGTACACGACGTTCAAAAAGATGTCCGATTCGGATTTGCACTTGCTTGGGCTCTCGGACGAATACGCGCGGCCTGAGTGGATGATTTTGACTGTGATGCCCGTACCCCCGCCCCCAGTTCGCCCGAGTATAGCGGTGGATGGGGGTGCAATGAGGAGTGAGGACGACTTGACATATAAACTCGGTGATATCATCAAAGCTTCTGCAAATGTCCGGCGCTGCGAACAGGAGGGAGCTCCTGCGCACGTCATCACGGAGTTTGAACAGCTGCTACAGGTGAGTATAACGAACAATATTCATTCGCATTCCATTGCTAACACAACCGTGCGAACTGCTTCGACGCAAAGTTTCATGTTGCCACCTATATGGACAACGATATAGCCGGCATCCCACAGGCGTTGCAGAAGAGTGGCCGTCCTGTGAAAGCCATTCGCGCACGCCTAAAAGGAAAGGAAGGCCGTCTCCGTGGTAATTTGATGGGGAAGCGAGTGGACTTTTCAGCTCGGACGGTTATCACCGGTGATCCAAATCTGGAGTTGGATGAGGTTGGTGTACCGAGGAGCATCGCCATGAATTTGACGTATCCTGAGCGAGGTATGTGTGGCCTGCTAATGTAGCAGAGCTTAGAAATGGATTGATGTTTGTGGTGTAGTGACGCCGTATAACATCGCTTACCTCCAGGAGCTTGTACGGAACGGTCCTTCAACATACCCCGGCGCAAGATATGTCGTTCGGGACACAGGTGAACGTATAGACTTGCGATACAACAAGCGAGCGGATGCATTCCTTCAGTATGGGTGGATCGTGGAGAGGCATCTCAAGGATGGAGAGTGAGTCATCTCGTTTGAGGTTGGCTGTTAGGATGGGCTGACATGGTAAACCACGACCAGTTTCGTTCTTTTTAATCGACAACCCAGTTTGCACAAAATGAGCATGATGAGCCATCGGGTGAAGTTGATGCCGTATTCTAGTGCGTTCTAGTTTCCTTCTGGCTCCGGGTTAGGAGGTGGTCTGAATGGAAATTCGATTCACAGCATTCCGTTTAAATCTATCTGTTACGCCACCTTACAACGCCGACTTCGACGGTGATGAAATGAACATGCAGTATGTCTACCTGACTTTATTTGATTTTGTTCCCTTGAGATAACCAATACCGGACATTAGCATACCCCAGTCTGAAGAAACCCGTGCCGAGTTGAGTCAAATTGCATGGGTTCCACGCCAGGTCAGTAATCTAGTTTAGCATCTTCGAGCACAGTACGAAACCTCCACAGATTATATCCCCGCAAGCGAACAAACCTGTTATGGGTATCGTACAGGACACGCTGTGCGGTATCCGTAAATTTACCCTGCGAGACACGTTCTTGGACTGGAATCACGTCCAAAACATCCTTCTCTGGGTCCCTGATTGGGACGGCAATGTCCCGACTCCCGCGATCATCAAGCCAAAGCCTCTTTGGACGGGGAAGCAAATCCTGAGCATGGTCATTCCCCGGGGTATCAACATTCACCGAGCGCCCGACCCGAAATCGTCGAACCCTGTCTTTGACGACGGCATGATGGTCGACAATGGTGAAATCCTGTTTGGGATCGTCGACAAAAAGACTGTCGGAGCAACACAAGGCGGTCTTATTCACGTCGTCTTCCGCGAGAAGGGCCCGGAGGCCACGCGGTCAGTATTCACAGGGATTCAAATGGTTGTCAACTTTTGGCTCTTCCATAACGGTTTTAGCATCGGCATCGGTGACACAATCGCTGGACCGAAGGTCATGAGTTACATCACCCAGCGTATCGGGGAGAAGAAGCAGCAGGTCGCGGAGATTATCGATGACGCTTACCATGACCGGCTCAAGCCCATGCCGGGGATGACCATTCGAGAGTCGTTCGAGAGCAAGGTTGAGCGAGAGCTGAACCGCGCCCGTGATGACTCTGGTCAATATGCTCAAAAGAATCTGAAGGAGGACAACAACGTCAAGCAGATGGTCACCGCCGGTTCGAAGGGTTCTTATATCAATATCTCTCAGATGTCGGTCTGTGTAGGACAGCAGAGTGTGGAAGGACGCCGCATACCGTTCGGATTCCGTCATCGGACACTGCCGCACTTTACGAAGGATGACTTCAGTCCCGAAGCAAGAGGGTTCGTGGAGAACTCCTACTTGAGAGGGTTGACGCCTCAAGAGTTCTTTTTCCATGCCATGGCTGGTCGAGAGGGATTGATCGACACGGCTGTCAAGACCGCCGAAACTGGTTACATCCAGCGACGTCTTGTCAAGGCGCTGGAGGATGTCATGGTTTGCTATGACGGTACCGTGCGGAACTCCCTCGGAGATCTCGTTCAGTTCATCTATGGTGAAGATGGGATGGACGGCGCATTCATCGAGCGACAGAAGATCGATACATTCGGGATGTCGGACAAGGAGTTCGAGCACAATTACCGGGTGGACGTGACAGATAAAGAAGGAGGGTTTTTGCCAGGTGTACTGCAGATTGGGATCGATGACAGCTCGTTGGAGTTGCAGGCCAGGTTGGATGAAGAATACGCGCGGCTCGTACAAGATCGCCGTGACCTGAGAACATTCATATTCCCCCGCGCGGACGGTCTCACACCGCATTACCTCCCTGTTAATCTCCAGCGTATCATCCAGAACGCTACCCAAATCTTCCATATCGATCGGCGGAAACCCAGTGACCTTGAGCCCTCGTACATCGTCGACGCTGTACATCAGCTTACCGAGCGACTCGTTGCTATCCCTGGGGAAGACCCATTGAGCAAGGAAGTGCAAGTCAATGCCTCGCTCACCTTCCGCATGCACGTACGTGCGACACTAGCGACGCGACGCGTGCTGGAGCAGTACCATCTAAATCGGGAGGCGTTTGAGTGGGTGCTGGGAGAAATTGAAGCCAAGTTTAACCAGTCACTCGTGAACCCTGGCGAGATGTGCGGCACGCTCGCTGCACAGTCGATCGGTGAACCGGCCACCCAGATGACGCTGAACACGTTCCACTATGCTGGTGTCTCCAGCAAAAACGTGACCCTCGGTGTGCCACGTTTGAAGGAGATTATCAACGTCGCCACCAACATCAAGACGCCGTCGCTCTCGGTGTACCTGGCACCAGAACTTGCGGAGAGTAGTACGCTGGCGAAGAATGTAGAGCAGGAGTTGGCATTTACTTCGCTCCGAACTGTCACCGCTGCCGTGGAAATTTGGTACGACCCTGATCCTACGTCGACCATCATTGAGGAGGATTCGGTATTCGTGGAGTCATTCTTCGCAATTCCGGATGAAGAAATCGAGTCGAAGCTGCATCTGCAGTCCCCATGGCTCCTTCGGTTGGTGCTCGACCGTGCGCGAATGATAGACAGAAAGTTGACGATGGCGTACGTCGCCGGTCGGATTGCGGAGAGTTTCAAGACAGACCTGTTTGTCATCTGGAGCGAAGACAACTCCGAGAAGCTCGTCATCCGGTGTCGTGTTCTTGGTGGGGCAGACAAGGACGAGGATGGGACGGGGGCTGTCGAAGAAGATATATTCCTTCGCCAGTTGGAAAACACGATGCTCAACTCTGTCAATCTTCGCGGAGTACCCGGAATTCGTCGCGTCTTCTTGCAGGAGCACGACAAGGTGTTCCACAATGAAGAGGGCTCCATCAAAATGAAAAAGGAATGGATGTTGGAGACGGACGGTGTCAACCTCAAGACGGTCATGTGTGTCGAAGGCGTCGACTTCACGCGGACATATTCGAACAGCTGTGTGGAGGTATTCGACGTGTTGGGCATCGAGGCCGCACGTGCAGCTATCATGAAGGAGTTGCGCGGTGTCATCGAATTCGACGGTTCATATGTCAACTACAGACATCTCGCGTTGCTTTGCGATCTCATGACGCACCCTGGCACATTGATGGCCATCACTCGACACGGTATTAACCGTGCTGATACTGGTGCTCTCATGCGTTGTTCGTTCGAGGAAACGGTGGAAATCTTGATGGAAGCTGCAGCCGTAGGAGAGAAGGATGACTGTCACGGTATTGCGGAGAACGTGATGTTTGGGCAGTTGGCACCAATGGGAACAGGCGCTTTCGATGTTGCCCTGGATATCGACATGCTCAAGGACGCCATTGTCGACCACCGCCTCCCGGTCCAAACTATGCTCGCGGCGCATGCGGACGGTGGTATAACACCAGGGCAAGTGGCAATGACGCCGTACGACACCAACTCTCCTGCGTGGTCCGAGACCGCGTTCAAAGGCGAGTCGGCTGCGTTCTCACCGCTCGCCGTCCAAGGCGGCGAAGATGCCGCAAGCTTCTCGTTCCTTGGATACGGGCAAAGCCCCCTCGGTGCTGGTGGGATGTCGCCTGCAGGACCCGGTTACAGTCCAAGCTCTCCCAATGCGTACTCCCCCACATCTCCGTATGTTCCTCAATCGCCATTTGGCGGGGCCACGTCACCCTTCGGAACATCGCCATACGCAACGTCACCGTTCTACGACCGAGGCAGGGCACCTACGTCGCCGACCTACTCGCCCACATCTCCTGCACTAAATCTGACATCGCCGGGATACTCACCCACGAGTCCGAGGTATTCGCCCACGTCACCGTCGTTCTCTCCAACATCGCCTAGGTATAGTCCCCAGTCGCCGTCATTCAGTCCTACATCGCCGCGGTACTCGCCGACCAGTCCGTCATTCAGCCCTGCATCCCCGAGATGTGAGTATATTTGTTTCATTTATTGTGGCGGAGTTTACTGACATACCTGTAGATTCACCGAGTATGCATCTTTACCTTTATGTTATCGTGTGTTACTGATGCTTCTGATTCCGTCTCGCGGTAATCGTAGCTTGTACGTTTCATTCTCATCCATTGGATTTTAATGCTAACATTATGGGTAGCCCCAGCTCATATGTCTCCCTCTTCACCGAAGTATTCTCCCACCTCCCCCACATCGCCTTCATCACCCAGATATTGTAAGTACTTAGTTCTTTACCAGCTCAATGCGCCCACACTTTTGTAGCTCCCACTTCCCCTACATATTCCCCAGCTTGTGAGTTTTTCCTCAGTATCTGTCATCTCCTTCTACTAATCTATCTGGGCCACTAGCTCCAGCGTACTGTGAGTATTTAATTACATGTGTACTTGGACTGCTGACGGTCACCTTCACCAGCCCCGGCGTCTCCAGCATACAGTCCGACGTCACCACAGTGGTCGCCTTCTAGCCCCGCCCAAAATGGATCTGCTGCGCGCTCTCATTCCTACAGCACATCACCTTCCTGGGAGTAAGTTTCCTGCACTCACCTCTTGTCGATCTCCTGTGGGGTCTCCTCATTTTGTTCGTGTGTCATGTGACCGTCGTCATTGCCGAAGATGCGGCAGTTGACGTGCGGGCAGTTGGGACGTCACGGTATCTAGTTAACACCTCGTCTTGCCTCGCGCCTTTGTCGTCTTTCATCCTCTTTATGTTTTTGTCGCCCTTTTTCCATGTCCAGCAATTCCATGTAGAATAAGCACACATTTTTAGTACACGAGCTAGATTTGCATTTGCGTGTGAAATGAGTCTCATGACCAGCGGGCCGAGAACGTAATTGTCTGCGTTGTGCTCACTATCGCTATACCGTCACGTCCTCCACAGATATTGTCCATAGAAATGTCTTCCACACCATCTCGTCCTTTAGGCTCGGGGCAGTCGCGCTACACTAACACAACGCGTCCATGGACCGGGCAGTCACGTTCGGGAACGACGCGTGCAGGAACTGCTCGCCCACAGACCGCCGCGTCAACAAGACATGAAGGCAGCTACCTAATCGCTCTTCTCGAAAGTCGTGGAGTCGCGCACGAAGTGGGCATCGCGGCAATGGATAAAGACACGGGACGCGTCATGCTCGTCCAGGTAGGGTTGAAGCTATACCTCACCAAGAGCAATCGTTTCTTCATTATCTGATCTGGGTTATGCGCTGGGTCTTTCTATCTGAAGCTGGCAGATTGTCCGACGTACGTCAAGACGCTGCATCAGATGCACATCCATTATCCCTCACTTGTTCTTGTCCCTGATACGTTCATCGCTGCTACGGATGCGACATTGACGTCTGCGGGGAAGAAGCCACCAACCACGTCCTTACTTGTCCAGTTTATTATGGAGGAGTTTCCCAACATACCCGTAGAACCCGTCGCAAGGAAGTATTGGAACGACGGGGCAGGTGTGTCCATCGCGCGTTAGCGGCTGTCCGGTCCTAACTTGTGGCAGGGATGGACTTTATCACGCAATTATGCGTGGATAATGACGAACGGGCTGCCACGCTCGTTTCTGTCTCAGACAAGTGCAGCCTATATCTCAGGTTTGTGCCTTACGCTGATATCGACGTGTTGATAGGTACTACGCACTTTCTGCCGCGTGCGCATTGTTCAAGTACGCCGAAAACCGCTTGAATACCCGTTTTTCAGCCAGTTCACTTCGCATACACTACACATCCGTTGAGGGTACGATGCTGATTGACCCCGAAACAGCGAAAAATCTTGAACTCGTCAAGAATGTTATGCGCAAGAAATCTTCACACACACTCTTTGGGTAAGACACTCTTTCTGGTGCTTTACTGATTTAATTCATGAGAGCAGAGTTCTCAATCACACGTATACTGCGATGGCTTCTCGCTTATTGCGGACGAACATCTTGGCTCCGTTAACAGGTACCTGAATTCCCACTTGAGCTGTCGTGACCATCAGCTCACAATGAAAAACTCTACTTTACAGGTATTGAGGCTATCAATGTCCGCCTTGACGTTGTGGCAGGCAATTCAATGTTCCGATATCCTGCATTTCTATCCTTATTCATCATACAGAGCTAGTACAGAACGAAGATCGGTTCTCTGAGATACGGAATGCGCTCAGGTATCTCAACAAGCTGGACTTCGACAAGTTAATATCATCGGTCAGAGGCACCAGTTCCTGCTTCTAGCCGTAGTTCACACCCCTAATCGTTTAGCTTGCAACATTTGAAGTTCGCCCATCGAATTCCGCCAAGTCCGCATCTGCTCGGGTTTCCCAGATGCTTGCTCTTCAGAGTATCATTCGAAGCCTCCCTTTCCTTCAGAGAGCATTGGCAAATTGCAAATCTCAGCTCTTACAAATCATACATGAGGTATGCAGCCGATACAGACACAATCTCTATCTAATAAATCTTTTAGATGATTTCGGACAACCGTCTTGCGCTTATCGCAGACCTTATAACGGATCACTTGAATGATGGAGTCGGTCTCAACAAGGTTTGGACTACGTAGTAGAGTGCCGCCCCACTCGCTAACTTCGTTATTATATTCAGGGTGGTCTCGCGGCCGTCAATGCCAGAGTATATGCGGTAAAGGTAAGACGTTCCACGTTTGTGCTCAACGAATTCTCGATATCTTTATTCCAGGCCAACCGTAACCGTCTCCTCGACGTGGCGCGAGAAACATTCAAAGAAAATGTTGGCGATATATATCAGTTGAATACCGCGTTATCAGAGAAGCACGGATTACCGATGACATTGGTCTACCAAGGAAGTGGTTTTGTCTTTGCACTGAAGAAAGATGATTTGGAAGGAGAGCTTCCCAAAAGTTTTTTGAATGTGTCAGCACAAAAAGGAAGATGGGTATTTTCGAGTATGGAATTGGTGTGTAAACTCCTGCCTTGCTTCGAAGATAACTGGCGTGCTAGCTATTCTTAGAAAAAGATGAATGCGCGGATGAAGGACGCGCTGGACGAGACTTTAATTCTCAGTGACAAGCAAGTATTTGCCTGCCCTAGCATCAATATTCACTGAATGACGCCACCAGGGTTATCCAAGAGTTGGTTGATGAAGTATTATCGCACTCTGGTGCTCTCTACACTGCGTCTGAAGCGGTATGTACTTCTCCCCCATCATCTCAACGATTCCTCACTCCGACAGGTGGCCTTGATTGACCTCCTTTGGTCGTTTGCGCATGCTTCTATAAGTGAGCTAGTTTCGACTTCCAATGCACGAGTCAGTGCTAATCCTCGTTGCAGTGAGAAACTATGGTGATTCTTGTGCCACTATTGCAAGTATTATAGACAAACGACGTTGTATAATTGTGCAGTCCGCCCAGAGTTTACAGGTACTCTTGCGGTCAAATCGGGTCGGCACCCGATTCTTGAAACTGTGAATGCTGCTGGGACATTGGTTGCGAACGACGTCTACTGTTGTAATGCATCTCACTTCCAAATCATTCAAGGCCCGAAGTGAGTGTATCCCTCTGTGAGAGAGAATGACTCAGTGTTTTGTCACCAGTATGTCCGGTACGCTAACAATCGGCAATGGAAACACCTTCCTCATATGTATTCAGGGAAGAGTACGTATCTTCGTCAGACGGGCCTCTTGGTCATCATGGCAATGTGTGGTTGCTTTGTTCCCGCTGACTATGCAAGCTTTCGGTGGGTTCTCCCATTCGAAGTCACGCATGGTTTCCAGAATCATTCATATTTTCAGCATTCACGATGCCCTCTTGTCTCGTTTGTCCAATGACGATGACATGGAGAAAAGCCTGAGCACATTTGCAAATGAGATGACTTCCTCAGCGATGATACTAGGAAAGTGCCCTAGTTCCGCGAGAATTTGTGCTCACCCCTGGAATAGGTCTCGCAACGCCTAAAACACTTGTCATAGTGGACGAGTTGGGTCGTGGAACTTCTCCTTGCGAGGGCGTTGGAATTGCACACGCCATTGCAGAAGAATTGATCAAGATCAAGGTGGGTGTGAGGTTGGCATTTGACTCTGCTGACTTCTCGTGTTTAGTGCTTTGTGTTGTTCGCAACGTCCGTTCTTCCTTTCTTCAGCTTGAAATAGCCGTTGTCGTTTCACACTTCCCCTTAGCCACTTTCACGAGTTGTCGACAACACTATCCCGGCAACCCTCGGTAGTGAAGTAAGACCTGATCTTAGACACAGCATTGCATAACTATCTGAGTTTTCTTCTAGTCTACATCTTTCGGTCCAGGTGAGTAACTGTGATTTTCCAAACTGTCGTCACGAGAGGAATCCTCTGTTAGCATACGCGGAAATCAGCGTCCAGCCTTGGCATGGTATTCAAGTACAAGTAGGTGACCTCCGTGCAAGTTTCCGAATGCATCAAATCTAACTCGACATAGAATAATGGACGGTCTCCCCGAAGATCTGGATCACTATGGTTGGCTCTCGTTCACGAAGGACGACTTGCTATTACAATAATGACTCGTTAGGCCTCGAACTTGCTCGACTTGCCGATTTGCCCTGCGATGTTATAGAAGAAGGTAGGAGGGTAGCAAACGCGCTGGCGGACCTACATGCCCGAAGCGAAGAAGAAAGTCAAACGACCATCATGGCGACGCGCCGCCGAGCTGTTGTCAAGGTGCGTCTTGCACCTGTTATCCCTCGCTTCCAAACTAATCATTGTTTACCGGCCCACTCAAGCTCCGCTCGCAACTCATACAAGCTTTGGACTACTCCGCGCTCCCTGAGGAGGAATTAATGGCGTATCTTGCTCGGTTTCAAAAGGACCTTATCCAGGTTTTCCACGAGACTTCTGTTTGATCAATTCAAATTCCCCTCTTAGTTCTCCCACACTAATCCGTGTTTGCAATTATTATTATTATTATTATTTTCTGCTTCACCGGGACGGAGCCTGCCGAGTTGGAGTCCTGATGGTTTCATTGTTATCACACGCTAGGGCGATAAGGAAATCCGATGGTTACGGCATCAAATATCCACTATCAGCCTATCTGCCGTTCCAGCGCTCAGACTGCCACATTTATAGATCTCGGCTCATATCTAGCGTGGCCATAGACAGATCCCAATTGGGTGGCCCGACCTAACCATATCTACCCCGTGAAATGGGTGGCTCGCCCTCTACTTGCTTTCTCTCCTGAACTATCCCTTCCAGCACTGTCATTCAGGTTGATTCCCTTCTTTCAGCGACTTGGGCAATTAGACTATGGGCAACTGCGTTTCACGTCTCCAACTACTGCAGAGTACCGGTGAAGACCATTCCGAGAAACATGGTGTTGCTTCGGAGCTCCCTTCATGCCCTGCGTTCCCTATCCAAGAACCAACACAGTCATTCTGGACGTTTCCACCGTCTCCCATTTCCACCCATACCTCCAATGACAAATTCCCTACTCACGCAGACGTTGGTGAGTGTCTTTGTCTTTGTCTTAGAGCGCTGCTGTATTCATTTCGCCCATGCGCCACCTTATAGTTATCATTGGCTCTGGAATATCTGGCGCGTCGTTTGCAAGGACCTTGCTTGACATTGACCAAGAACGAAATGATAACAGCGAGCCGTTGAGCGTCGTCATGTTGGAGGCGCAGGAGACATGTTCCGGGGCGACGGGCAGGTGGGTTAGGGCATGACTATTGATCGTGTGACCACACTGAAAGCAAAGACGCCATAATTCAGGAATGGAGGGCACATCAACCCGCCACTATACCACGATTATGAGGACTTGAAACAGAATCTTGGCAAAGTTGCGGCGCAGCAGGTCATACGCTTCCGACTTGCGCACCTGGAGGTATTACCAGCGGTCGCGGAGGCTGAGGCTGACGATGCTGACTGCCGGGAAGTGCATTCCGTGGACGTTTTCTTTGACGAGAAGGTTTTTTCGGAGGCAAAGCGAAAACTGAGCGTCTACAAGGCAGATATGCCTCAAGAAGCCAGCACATTTCGTATTTGGGAAGGTGAAGATGCTCGAAGGGTGCGTGGATTTACTTGTATGTCGGGGCGTGTACTCGTTCTAAGCGATGTTGCTGCTAGAGATACAACCTGTCGTCGCTAGCCACCGGGTGCATCACAACGCGCGCGGGTGCGGTACAACCCTACCGTTTCGTCACAGACATTCTTTTGCGGCTCCTGGAGGAATACCCCAAATAGTGGGTGTCATTTCAGATGTGTTTCTGGTTGTCTGGCTCACCGACACTTATTTGACTAACACCGTGCAGCTTTCAACTTTTCACACACGCGCCATGCACGTCCATCACCGAACCCTCAACCACAAACCCATATTATTCCTTGGCCACACCTCGTGGAAAATTGACCGCCTCTCACGTCGTCCATCTCACAAATGCATACGTCGGAATGCTCGTTCCCGGCCTTGCAGATGTGGTGTACAGAATTCGAGAGACGATGAGCGCACAACGACCTGGAACGGCTCTCCAGTTTCAAGGGATCGGAACCAATGACGCACAGAAGAAACACGGGCGACGGTCCTATATATTTTATGACAGCCCCGCAAAGAAGGGCTTTGACTACCTCACACAACTTCCGGATGGAGAGCATGAACTCATGTTTGGTGGGGGTCGCGAGGCGCCTCCTGATACCGATTTCCAGAATGGAGTGTGCAGACCAGCATCGAGAGGTATGTATGACGTGCATAGCGCGGCACATGTATCGGGAGCGCTCCCTGTCTATTTTGGGGCTACTAATTGGGGAGCTGAGGGGATCTCCACCGCCGAATCTCCGGTGGGTCACGATATCCACGCGGGCGCTCACAGGTGGAATGGAGATCCGTGGGCTGCTGGAAGAGTAAAAGCGCTCTGGAGTGGCATACTGAGTGTCTCGGGCGATGAGTTCCCTTGGGTGGGCCGAATCCCAAACGCTATCTCAGGCCGGTGGTCGCCTACACCAGGAGTGACGGTATCGGAGAAGGGACAAAAGGCGAGGACGGTAGATCCTGGAGAGTGGGTTGCGGCGGGATACTCTGGCGAGGGGATGGTTCATGCGTGGTTATGTGCGCGGGCGCTCGCGTTGATGGTACTGGGGCTTGACAACGCCAGGGGCGTGGCTACCGAGGGACGCTACGGAGCGGGGCAGACTGTAAACGAGTGGTTGCCGGCGTGTTACCGAATCAGTGTAGAACGTCGGAGGAATGCATGCAAGGCGTGGAGGGGATTGAGAGGGAGCGGGAGGGAGATGGTCGTGCGTGGTGGAGCGGGGAAGATGAAGATCTATCAGGGTATCTGAGCGAGTTGGATTTTTCAGATCGGTACATATACTAACTATACTATACTCCCGCTGGACGTCGTAGATTGACTCATTTGACCGTATATGATAACAAGTGATGTAGTATCTGTGACATGGTAGTTACTTACTTAAAATTGAAAGACAACGCGGCCCAACGGACGTTCGCGCCTAATTTCCATACTAAACAACTACGACATCGTCTACAATAGTAACGATGGAACAATAACCTCTGGCAATCCTCGAACTGAACGATCTATGGAACTGGCATGATACGGAACGGATCCAGACCTCATCAGGAAAACAAAGTGGCAAATTTCCTGAGGTCGCCACCCCTAAACCTTTGTACCTCCTGATTGTGGAATCGCAAAGATTCGGTGGCGGCGGGGCGCTGGATCGTTTCTGGAAACAACAACTCAGGACCTGTGATTTGAAAAATGAAGGCAAATAGCCAGTAAAAAACTTGAATCACTCAACCGTTTGATGCTAGTCTGGTTTTACAACCACTTGCAACCACCCCAGTCAACTAACTGGCCGAAATCAACCTAGGATTGCCAAAATCTTCGTCGCATCGCCCATCACAAGCTTCAATGGCGTTCGGGATGACGGACTTTCGCTGAGTCTCAATATTTGTCACGACAGAGGGTCACTTTGATCAACACAGAGAGTCCCACCTGCACCTAAACTTCAGAACATCAATCGCGGTCGATCCCGTGCTCTTGTCCCATTTGAACGCTTTGTTAGGTTGCATTCTTAGGCTTTCTGCCGTTGTCATGTCTTGCGCGGTTTGTTGATTCCAATCGCCAAGGTATGTTTCTCGGGTTGTTTGTTACAGTTGAAAAGGCCATAATGCAATACGTTTGGGACTGCAAAATCTGGTTTGCACCGAGCAATCTACCTGCAACATGTCCCCCACTGCGTATGAAATGGATTTTGACCTCAAAAGTCGTGCATTATGACGTTTTCTACTGTACACCACAGCATGAAGCATTCCCTAAGAGTCGTTCTGCAGCTGTTAGTCTTTGAGGCTGTATGGCGGATACAGATGTTCAAACGACAGTCATAGACCCTACGAAATCATTGTCAGAGGCTGAGAGCTCGTCAGCTTAGCGACTGTGCCTACATACATGAATTCGCGGTTGGCCTTCAACGAGTTTTCCTGACGGTTCAAAGGTTAGGACGAGCCGAGCTCGTCGTAACCCATTCCTTGACCCAATTCGCCCGCTCCGACAAGTCCTTCATCTCTTCCCCAATCTCATGGTACGGGATCCCAAGCTCTGCGAGCAGCGCGCGATAGACGTGGAAAGATCGCGCATGGTGCTCCAGGCTGCGCACCCCATCATCGACCAGCCATTCCGGTACTGGTGCAAGGAGCAGGAATTTGGCCTTTCGATATCGTTTCAGCGTGCTTTGAAAGGTGGGATTATCCACCAAGATCTTCTTCCTCTGCAGTGCCTGATGCTCGTCTTTCGCTGTCAGGACCGCGTATACGATAGGGTCTACGCCAGACCTGTCGCTGAGAATCAGGGTCTCACCCATGCTTTTTCCCCTCTCGCAGGTTTCCGCCTCTCTATCCAGCTGTTCCAGCATGATCGCCCTCTGCATCTCTAATTTACCCACGTCTGCCCTTGTAAAACCTCGCCTTTTCATGATTTGGCGTGCGACTTCGGTGATGTAGCACCACGAGCGTAGTTTCAGGGACTCTGCAACTGCATTACAGAGCGTCGTCTTTCCAGTAGAGGATGGTCCGACGACGTACAACTCAGTGAGCGGGTGTTGGTGGTCGGTCATCTCTGCGAGCGGTGTAGAGTGTGTATCTCGGCAGGTGGGAACGCCAGCAGGCGTTTACTGCTTGGCGCCTTCCTAAATGCGCTGTGCAGGCCTAGGCAGCCTAGAACCGTTTCAATAACTCGGCTTCTCTGTCTATTTATCGAACCTCAAGGCCTCAACCATCTCCCCACGCCGACTCTCCCTTTCCGCCCTCCATGCCATACATCATACTCCAAAATCCTCCTCAAGACCAGGAGTCTTGGAAGTTCACTGTCCCAAACAATCATCTTGCCCTACCAAGAAGGCGAAACGAAAAAAATATTTATGGAAAGTTCATCAAGTTCGCTGCGGATGCCATTACTCTTGAAGTTTCACAGTTTCCGAGTAACCGCATCCTCCGAAGCGATGATCCAGCGAAATTCCTTCTCGTCTCTTTTGAGAGACTACGTTTTCCAGATGGTGGTCTGCGAGCCACTGCAGATTATATCACTCGAATGATGAAAGCTGGTGTATTCATCAACGGCGTCCAGCATCGATTTTACCATCACAGTAACAGTCAGCTAGTAAGTGATAGACAATTCCCTGTTTGTAGATCCTCATAGTTTCGACAGCGGAGCCGGACATGTTTCATGCGCGAAGCAAACAATGATGCCGAGCTCGATCACAGGATCTATGCATTAGGCGATTTTGGAAGGATAATGAATGCGGCGAAACGTGACCCTTTCGTTGCCTCGGATAATCCATTATATTTGACCACCCACATTTAGGGGCCAAGCGGATCGGTCTCCTGTTCTCTGCTGCAGAGCTTGATATCCAGTTGGATCCCAAATGGATAACCGATATTGATGACATTGAGAATGCCGACACTATGTTCTCTGATGGGTGTGGACTTATGACAAAGCATTGGGCTATCCAAGTCAGCAAGACGAAACGGATCATATTTCGTAACCAACGTTATGTTCCATGTGTCCTCCAGATCCGGTACACATTTTCCTTAAAACAGAGATATACAGCTGAGCTTCCCTTTCTAGTTACTTGGGATACAAGGGTGTCCTTATGATGCATCCGGAGATGGACAAGGAGAAAAAGTATCTTGCTAAGTTTCGGAAGAGCATGAAGAAATTCACGACAATGCAAGATCATTCATTCTCCGTCGTAGGATATTCAAAACCGTATGCTTTTGGGCGCTTGAACAACGACATCATCGTTCTCCTCTCAAGTCTCGGCGTTACCAACGAAAAGCTGGTGGCGAAACAAGACACGTACTTTCGGTGGATTGAGGAAGCATCCACTGATGTGACAAAGGCGATCGATTTTGCCTCTTGCCTTGAACAATATGACCTTGCAGAACGTGTCCTTCTGAACGGTCTGGACGATCGTACCGTCAGTGCTCAAATCCGGAAAGCACAAATGGCAGAAGTATCGCAGTTCTTGAGGAACGAAAAACCTAGGGCGAGAATGATCATCCACAAATCACGTCTCCTCTTCGGCGTTTGTGATCCTTTCACCGTTCTCAAGGAGGGCCAAGTCCATATCCGAATTACTTCGCAAAAAGGTGCCACGACGCCGATTAATGGCGATGTTCTCGTGGTCAGGAATCCGTGTCTTCACCCAGGCATGCTTACACGAATCTATCATGAAATGTCTACCTGAATGCTTTCCAGGTGATTGTCTGAAGCTCCGCGCCGTTGCACATCCTAAATTGGAACATCTCGTCGATTGCATCGTTTTCGCTTCTGTTGCAAAACCAAAACATCAGGCTGCCCCAGCAATGAGCAGCGGGGGTGACCTGGACGGTATGTTCCCACAGCTTGATATCCATCAGCGCCTCGAAGTTAATGTTCGTCTCAGGTGATAAGTTCTTCGTATGCTGGGACCCGGATATTGTCCCTCCTCGTGTTCACGAGGTGAGCACAGGTTGTCTCATTGGCATGAGGAAAGCACGATAAATGTATTACATGTCATCTAGTCATACGACTACCCGCCAAATAAGGAACGTCCAGGTGGGAATGTGACACGGCAAGATCTCGCCACCCACTTTGCTATGTACAACAAGTGAGTGACCTCATTGTGATGTTACCATATAGTATCCTCTGACGATCGAGCAATAGTGTTGGTCTCGCCCAAATTACCAAACTACACCAGCAATGGATTCGGTGTAGCCCGAAAGGTGCGATGAGCCCCGAATGCCAAGAGCTCAATGCACTCCATTCGCAATCAGTAGACGGAGCGAGGGTCAAAATCCCAGAGAGGTTGCGCAAGCCCCCAGCTGCGGAGGGCATATTTGTTTTGGACGTCCTCGCAGACGCTGCTGCAGCGTTTCGTACTCGCTTCACTGACACTGATCAAGTTGCGACCAATCTCGGCCCTGATACGACCCCCCCAGAAGACGCCGAGGACGTCCTTGCTCAGCTTTTCAAAAGTAAACCAAAAGCTGTCACCGAATACGAGTTATTCAACATGGCAGTCGCTTTCGCCCGAAAGTTCTCCATTAATCTGTACGAGCTGAAGCCTTACATAGTCCACCTTGACTTCGGTGCCCTGGCTGCCCATGAAAAGCACGTTATCAGCACTACGTTGGAGCTTTCTCCGACTGAACACCGGCGAATGTGGAACTCTCTATTGACATCCGATATTCTCTCGACACGCGATATTCAGCAACGTCAACTCAATCGCCCCTTGTCAATGCAGCGGTTGTACTCTTCGAGAGAGAAATCAACTGCGACTTTTTTCCAGTACCTACGGATAGCATTCGAGCAGTTTACGCGAAAGTTGCTCATCCTCCAAGTACGTTTTCTAGAGCACGAATCCCTGCCCATCGTCAACAACTTTTGGTCTTGTTAGACAGACGACCGATTTGCTGTCGGAATTTTCATTAAAGGAGTGACCCTTTGGGACGAAGATCCAGAAGTAGATGAAAACGTCGTCGTGTGCTCATTCATGCCCAAAGCGACTGAATCCATGTCTGTCTACCGTCCTTGCTCCGTCGGACACAGGCTTCGTTGCAGTGACGGTAATTTGCAACTTTACAACAAGAATCTGGCCGATACGTTCATTTTCATCGCACGCTCTCGCGAAACCGGTCAGGATGTCATTACAAGCATTGCCTTGCAAAAGATATCCAAACGGGTTGGGCAGGTATGTGATGCTTAGGGCTGAATCGCGTATAATGTCCTAAAACCTCTCGTAGCAACTAGGTCGATTGAACAAGGCGCCAGTGACCTCGATTGAAATACATGTTATTTCCAATCGAGACAGGGTAGCCCACCAATTATTTGACATGTATTTGGAGCAGTGAGTAGTGAGACCTGCGTACCTTTCGACACACTTTTATTGATGGAATGTATATTTAGCGTGCAGACCGAGGAGTACGTCGGTCGTTTTGCCCGAGAGTTGACTTCATACAGTGTCAAGTCCATCCGGGACGTGGATTGGTCGGCTCACCCCGAATGGATCAAGGATGTTTTCGTGCCCAGGGTCTCGGAGACGATGTTCAAGCAGCTCGTGACTGACCTCCAACATGAACAATTACAGACGCTGATGACCTTTGCTCTCCATCATCGTGCAGACAACGAGCTCTACTGGACGTTCGACTTTGTCATCACGTTGCAGCCACTCAGGGTGGACATGATCAGCACCTGTCTTCACAAAAGCCCATCCCTAGTTTACGTGTTATTGAAAGCATACCCTCCGACCGAGACTCAGCTGCTCCCTGAACAACTGGTGGATCTCAAAGTGCCCATCCTCCGAGCCATCCTCCGCGCAGCGAACACGTTGGGAGTAGCCACCCTTGTCGCGTTGGAAAAGATTGCAAAGTCGATCAACGACATGGAAACGAGCATGTATATCGAGTTGCTCATGCTCGCGGCGCTGAGCATCCGACCAAAGACGCTCTTGCAAGAGACGCTCCTCGTGTTGCACGAATCGACATTGGCATCCCGAGAGGGATCCCCTGCTACGGCCTACCTCCACAAACATGCCCTTGCCATTGCGTTCGACTGCGCGGAGGAGGCAGCAGACGTGTGTCCCTGTGACGATACAGGGAGACCTCGGAATGCAAAATCATCATACCCGGTTTTGAGGCTCGTTCAGGCTGAGGACTCGGATGAGGGCCACGTCGACGTGCATTTCAGAGTCGACTTATCTGTGCCGATCCGGCTCCACTCTCACGTTCGACTACAGTGTGTGTCAGACCCCGATAATGCGTTCGTTGACCGCGCTGTTGTGGACGGTGTGGTGACCAAGGCTGCTCGAGGAGAAATCACGGTCGAGCTTTTCCATCTGCTTCCACCTGAATTTGCGGCGATGCAATGGAGGATATTCGATGCTGGGAGTCTCGGTATGTCCTCACTGTGGTTCGTTTGCGTGACGAAGATGGTCTGACACCGGCTTTTGATAAGCAACGTCAAAGGCGATGATGGACGCGGTGACAAAGTTGTGGGAGGACTCTTACGAATGCTGTAGCATCTATGACATGATTGTCATGTCACCACATCGGACGGACTCGGAAGCCGTCGCTGGCCATTCTCAGGAGGAAGAAGAGCTGACTGGAACGGAGTCGATGAATCCGAGCCAAATAACCGCGATCAAATCTAGCTTGGCCCCTTTGTCGTTAATCTGGGGACCACCAGGCACGTCACTGCACTTGTAAGCTTGAATCGATCACTGACGTCTGTCGCATGCAGGAACTGGAAAGACGACGGTCGTCGTCCAGATACTTCGTTATCTCTTGCGCAAGTTTCCGGAGTGCAAGATTCTCATGACGGCCTCCACTCACAATGGTACGTTCTTTACGACTTTTGATGTCCAAGAGAGTGGGTCTGTAGCCGTTCGATTAGCCGTTGACAACGTCCTGGAGCGCTTCCTTGCGTTAAACAAAGAACATCGGCTCCTCCCCGACGAACTCATCCTCCGTGTCGCCACTGACCACTCCAAAGTCAACAAAGCGCTCCAGAGCTACACGATCGACGCGCGGGTTGGCGGAGATCTCCATGAAAACAACCGTTTGCATCGACAGGCTCAACAACGCGTCAACGCAGCGCGCATCGTGTACACGACGTGTGCAGGTGCTGGACTGGGAACGTTGCGCAAGATCGAGTTCGACACGGTCTTGATCGACGAGGCGTCTCAGATCACAGAACCTTGCGCCCTCATCCCACTCGTCAAAGGGTGTCAAAGGGCAGTGTTGGTTGGAGACCAGTGAGTAGGATCGTACCGATTTCGTTTTCGACGAGATGACGCTCGGACTTGTTCAGCGTGCAACTGCGGCCCACAGTGAAACCCATGGGAAAAGCGCTCGAGTATGACGTTTCTCTCCTGGAGAGACTGTATACATCCAACGCCCATCCAGGCACTGTAAAGACCATGCTCAACGTGAGTGGCTTCGATTTGATTCCGAGTACGCTCGACAGGATAAATATAAACCGCCAGGTACAATACCGGTTCCCGAGCGAGCTCGCTCACTTCCCGTCGACAGAGTTTTACGAGGGAGAACTCCGATCCCACATCCAGGACAGCGCGCCCGTCCTCGCTCGATTAGCCGCCACAGCCTTTCCGTGGCCAAGGGTGGGCAGAGAGAAACGACTCGTGCCTACCGTGTTCGTTCAATGTGACTCTGAAGAGACGACGGGCTCGGCTTCCAAAGGCAACGGAGGCCAAGTCGAACTCGCCGCACGCATCGTTTCTCTCCTCCAGTCCCCTTCCGCCGTCCACACGGCGACGGCCCAAGACGCCCACCGCGGCGCCTCGGACGCCCTACGTCCCACGACCGGCGACACCACCAAACTGACCATCGCCGCG
Organism: Butyriboletus appendiculatus; assembly: GCA_038093555.1. Classification (NCBI taxonomy): domain Eukaryota; kingdom Fungi; phylum Basidiomycota; class Agaricomycetes; order Boletales; family Boletaceae; genus Butyriboletus; species Butyriboletus appendiculatus. The sequence continues at coordinate 41,725 of JBBPSL010000034.1, forward strand.
CTCTCCCCATACGCAACACAAATCGCGCTCCTCAAAAGCGCCCTCCCGTCCTCGGTCACCTGTGCGACGATCGACTCGTTCCAGGGACGAGAGAGCGACGTGGTCGTGTTCTCCAGCGTGCGGTGCAATGCGACGCGCGAGATCGGGTTCGTGGACGATCCGAGGCGGTTGAACGTCATGTGGACGCGCGCCAAGTTGGGCTTGATCGTCGTTGGTGACCGGGCGACGATGACGGAGATGAATGCGCTGTGGAGGCGGGCTATCGGGTCGTGCGCCGAAGTTGTTATGCTTCCGACGGCCGTGGCGGGGGGAGAGTCGTAAGTAGGGGGGGGGGCGTGTCGTCCCCGCTTCATAACGGTGCCTCGGACCTCACGAACCCTTGCCCTTGCACCTGATCCATAAAGTGGCATGCGTCATACTCGGCAAAGCAACTTGAACACGCGTGACCCCCCCCCCTCATGATGCAAGTTACGTGGTTCGAACATAATCATATACAGTAGTCACATGTGTTGGCGTAATACGTATTGACCCAACGACTCGGGAACGTTGTGAAGGAAATAGGCCCGCAGTCGCCATAAAAAAAAGAAGCCAACACCGCAACGACAACGAACAAAGGGGGAGGGGCATGGATAGACTTTGGACTTGTTATTGCATATGAATGACAGATGAGTGAGAGAGAACGATGAGAAGAGACAGAGAGTGGGAGTGTATGTGTATGTGTATATATACCGTCGGGATGTATGAGGGGACATGACAGTCGCTTTTCGAGCCCAAAAAGGTCTTTTTAAAAAAATGAAATGTATGGCGAGCACCAAAAAAGAGAGAGAGAATGAGAAACGATAGCAAATAGAGTCCAGAACTTCAACACGAGCGATTCCAAGACTCGGAAAGAAAAGAACAAGCGTCCACGATCATCGCCCACAAATCGCTCGTCGCGCAAATAATATTATTACAGCGTATCTGGGTATACGAACGTGGGGAAGGTGGGGGGGCTTGTGGGGGTGTGAGGAGTGGAGCAGTCATGTGGAAGTCTGGAGAAATTAGCAAATGAAAGAAAGAACAACAAAGATGTTTTTTTTGGGATGTGGGAGGATCAATGCTGCAAAGTGAGAAGCAAGAGAAGCACGTCGGATGGTTATCCGATCTGTCCATGCCTAAATGCTCCTCGGAAACGATCCCACATCGCGTTGGCGTGGAAACTGGACATGAAGATGGGGGAGGGAGAGAACGAGAAAAAAAGGAACGATTGGTATGGCCGATACCGTCTCGTGAAAAGAAATAACAATCTGGGAATTGTGGTGTTATGAAAGGAAGAAAGAAAAAAAAAAGGATATGGCAGACACTTTCATCAGGAATGCGCAGCGCCCTGTATGTGCGAAAAAGCTGTGTCATCAAAAGAGTTATAACACCAGGTTGGAATCTCGAAGCGAACTACGGAGGTTGAGATGATATAGGTGTAGAAGTCTGTGGGCTTAGCGCCTAACAATGACTGGGCAGATGATATGCAGCGACGGTGATGATAATGACGGCATGACGAACAGCATTAGATGAAGAACTGGGTACTGCAACACCATCGCGTCAGAACCTGCCCGCATGCTGATGGACGAACAAGACTCACTGCATCCGACTGCACGCGTGCACCTCCATCTCCTCCATCTTATATGAATTCAGTTCCTCCTTTATTCGTTGCGCCAGGGCCGGCGTCAGCCGACTCCACGTAGCCGGTTCACTCCTCCGATCATACACCGTCGACGAAAATGTATCGTACACTGACAGACTATCCGCAAACACGAGCTTTTTGGTCATCGCCGGACCAGAGGCCGAACGATGCGAAAGCGTGGCGGGAACTGCTGGGATCGTCGACAGTGCCGGTGCGGACAGGTTTGGCAGCGAAAACAAAGAGCCATGGAGTGGCGAAGAACGTCCTGGTTCTGGGTCGGGGGAAGAGGAGTCAGATGAAGAAGTAAACGGAGAAGTAGGGAGGCTGGGTATGTTACCTCCCGCATTACCGGCATTAGCATTAGAATGCGAAGACGAATGCGATGGGTGTCTGTGTAGACCGTCGATATGATCCGGGTCTGGTGAGGGTATACGTGCTAATGGTCCTAGCTCAGAGGCTGATCCGGGATGTGAGTTGTAGGAATTGGAACGTATGCGATTGAAGGATGGGTTTCCTGCTTGGTCTGTGGTAAACGTGTCTTGGCTGTAGTTCTCAGCACCTTTGGAAACGAAAACGAGGTCAACAAGAATGATTCGCAATCAAAAATCAAACCACAGTCGCCATCAAGAGAACGCATACAAACGCTCGATCAGACCGACCCACCACAAACCCGACCATGCACGCACCTTTCAAGATCCCTTTGGCTGGGGATCTCGATTTGTCTATGCTTCTTCGCATAGAACTTACCCATTCGAGCACTTCTTCATCCTCCCCCTGTGGCCCCACCGCAATGCGAATGGTTTCGTCTTCTTCCTCTGGCCAAGGATCGTCATCGTCCCACCCCTCGGAAAGATTGTTCGGGCTCTGTGGCACGCCATACCCTGGCCCATGCCCATCCTCGCTCCCTGAATCGGAATCCTCCTCCACAACGACTCGCGTCCCATCCTCTGCAATCCTCCGACCCGGCCCAGGCGAATCCCCTCTTGCCGTTGCCGTATTCTTTTCCCACGTCGTCGGCACCGGGACACCGTTCGCGCTCGACCCACCCCTGGCCTGCTGCGCTTGACTTGCCTGCACCTGAGCTTGCGCCTCGACAGCGGCTTTCGCCTTGGCGGCAGCCTCTGCATTCGACTTGAGTGTATGCTGCCGCGCAAGCTTCGCAGCGGGACTCAACCCGCTCATGCTCGCGTCCGACCAATCGCCGCTTGACCCGCTCCCCCTATCGAGCTCCGCGACCGCGTGCGAGATGGTAGGCTCAGCGACACTGCCCTTGGCATCTTTTTTCTTCTTCGGCTTCTTTCCCGAGGAGCTGCCCGCCTCTCCATCGCCGTCCCTGTCCCTGTCCTTGTCCTTTTTGTCTTTGAACAGGGACGTGATGCCAGCGAGCGAGTTCCGTCGTGCGAGCTTACCGATGGAGCCGATCTTGCGGATGACAACGGACGCCGAGGACATGGTAGAGGAGAGTGAAATGTTGTCCGTCGATGCGTTGAGACGAGAATTAAACAAGGACGCCGCGCGCGATCTTTTCTTGCCCGTGGGGGCCGTCGCAGCACCGTTCCCACCGACGGCGGTCCCGGCGGTCACTGCCGTGATGGTGCTCGCGGCATCATTTGCATCGGTGGGGCTGGGTGGTTCGCCGCCGTTCACCTGGGAACTTGAGCCGGCCGACTCGTCCTCTTCCTGCAGCGCCTGCGCCGCATTTAATGAGAGCGCACGTCGGAGCCGACCCTTGAGCCCCCCGCTCTTGACGGCACTCGTCCCGCCGAGACCCATGGCAGAGTTCTCGAGCATGGCAGCGAGGTCGGAGTCATCCCTCGATATACGCCGGTCTGCTTGAGAAGTTGCATGCGAGGCCTGCGGGCGAGGTGCTGGAGCTATGACGGGTGAGGATGTGGTGGTATAGGTGGCTCCTTGGGAGAGCGGGGAGGGGCGGGCTGGGCGGGCCTGGGTAGAGTGGGAAGAATGGTGAGAATGTGATGAAGGTGTAGATGTGGACGATGCGGAAACCGATCCCGAGGGACGGTGTGTAGCCGAGGAAGTTGTCGACGAGGACGAGCCCGTACGGTGGTGCGGAAGTGGGTGCGCGGTCACTGTTCGAGATGAAGGGGCAGCATTGGCGCTGGCGCTGGATGATCCACTGCCTGTCCGTGTGCGTGTCGCGTCAGGCGCTGATGGTGGAGGAGTGGCGGTCTGCGGAGAGGTGCCACTCCGACTGCGCATGCTACCCTGGTGGGAGGAAGCACCATTGAGATGGGTATGCGAGGAGGATTGTCCCTGAAGGCTGCTGGTACGTTGTCGGTTGTTGCCGCTGCCGTTCCCATGGTTCGAGTTGCTCGAGTTGACAGAGGTAGAGGAATCAGAGGCTTCGCCCCTCGCATACGGTGGCTGGAATGATCCTGCAGGACGCCAATCGGACTCTTGTGGCTGTGTGCGGCCTGTGACGGGGTTGGGAGGGCGACGATAAGGGTGGAAGCCCTCGTACTGCTGTTGTGAGCGGGGAGTATCCGCAGAGGCTGTACGGTGTGTATAAGCGGGAGCGTGGTGTGAGGGATGCGGGGGAGGGGTGCCACTGGGGAAGTGGTTGAAGAGCTGGTTTGGATTAAAATACTCTGCGGGAGAGGCGGGGGCAGAGGAGGAACCGGAGCGCTGGGACGATGGGGGGATGGGGGCGTGTGAACCCATCTGAGCCTGTGCGTTGAACATCATGTGCTGATAGGCCCACTGAGCGAGCTGGGCGTTGGCAGCAGGATCAAAGTAGTGGTTTTGAGGTTGGTGTGGATGGAGAGGGTAGGGTTGTGCCGGTAGCTGTTGGTGTTGGTTTTGGTAAAATGAAGGGTAAAAGGGTTGGGTGGATACGGATGGATTCCATGAGCCCTGGGACTGGGATACGGGATAAGGATAAGGTTGCTGAGAATGCTGCTGAAGGGCTTGTTGCGGATGGGAGGAAGAAGAGTGATCGTTGGCGGGGGAAGAACGCTGACGGGGGATAGCAGAATTTGAAGAGACATCCATAGTGTGATCTCGAGGGGGATGCCAGTCGGATGGAACGAGAACGGCCATGGACTAGATACCAGGAAGTAACTAGAAAAGATGGAATAAGGATCTCGTTATGAGAGGGAAGAGATGAACGCAGGCCAGCGACGAGAGCGGGCGAGGTGCTGCGAAAGAGAGGGAAAAGGGAAGCTGTGAAGAATGAGGGGAGTGAGAAGAAAATAGAGAAAAAAAGACACACTGAGGAGAGCGTGAACGGGTTGGGAAAGAGAAGGAAATGGGTCAGGACAAAGACTGAGCAGCCACGGCCGTCGCGGGTGATGGGGGAAGAGAATAAGCTAGGAGATGGAGGGGATTGCGGAGACGATGAGTGGGAGGAGGAGGAGGAGGACAAGGATGGGTGCGACGAGGAGGAGAGCCGCGACGAGGACAAGGAGGGCGCTGCTGCGAAGAGCAGCGAAGAAGGTGACTTTGATGGGACGGCCCAGTTTGACCCGCGTTGCAGTCTCGCTGCGTAACAGCCACCGATGACAAACAGGTCACAACACCTCGTCGCTGTGCACGACGACGACGACGACGACGACGTATCCAAGTATGCTAGCGACGCTTTTTTTGGGTTGCAGGCAGCGCGAATCTTGGAGAGTCTTCTGAACCGTCGACTTGAAGAAATGCCTCCACCGCGTTTCAATGACCGATCAAAAGAACATCCCTTTAGCTCGCCATCAACGCGCCCGTCGAAGTTTGCTACACTTCTCAAGGCACCGCTTCGAAGACGTACTCGCAGACGTGGCGCTCTGCTATGCTACTCTTTTTTTTAAATGGCTGGTGCGTCTTTTTCCAGGTATTGTACTCTTCGATACAGTCGCATCCAAAGGATTCACTGAAATGAACCACCGTGGACTCCCTTACGCCATCATCCGATCTATTCTGGATGGTACAATTTTATGGTGTGCTACTGGAATGTGTACAATGTATCCCCGTTCTAATCGTTTTGAGGGAACCAATCTCGTCTTCCTCCTGAAGCGTCGGAAGGCTCCACCTTCAGGTGAGTGGTAATTCCCTTCGTTTCATGTTGCCCCCTAATCCACGGATCCGGTGGTATCAGATTCAGAACACGCATTTCCTTCCACACCGATTCTCCCCTATCTATACCACGGATCATGCTCTTTGACCCGATTCCGTCACTGCATACGTTTCATCTATTTTCTTCACCAGTGCTTTGAAAATTTCGGCAGGTACCAACATCGCCCTGCCCGCCAGATCCAACCCCACGCTTTCCGTATCGCGCGGTTGTGCGTTCGTAAACGCGTATGTCACCGTATGCGTCGCGTGCTGTAAGCCCCATCGGATCAATCTCGAGCGCGTCACGGATATCAAACTCACTTGGATGATTTCTTCATCTTCTGGATGGAACCCATATATACCATCCTTACTCGGTTTAGTCTCGAGGTGTGACGTCGACCTGTACCGCTTCGAATTTCGTTGGGAAGCAAGCACCGCTTCCTCTTCTTCCGGCGATAGACGGTAAACGCGCGAAATGAACATATAATGCGTGAAGCTATACGCCAGACCCTGCACGAGCAAATAAGTCATCACGTGATCCATGAAATCTACAGACGCACCTCTTGGATGGCTTCGTCGATCTCCTCTGAGAGCATCCTGTACATCGGAGGCATGACTTGTACCGGCATGTTGACGAGTCGCTCGCTCAGGACGAGTCCGACGTGGTGTTGGGGGTGATTTTGGAGGAGCGACGAGAGGGTGTCGTGGAACACTTGGTCGGCGCTCGTTTTCGAGAGCACGTAGTCGACCAAACCTTGCAAGCCTGGATGATTCTGTTTCCGTCAGTCCGACCCCGAGCCAGCCAGTGGAAGCAGACAGACACGCACATGACAACTGAGCACGGTCAAAATCGCATACGGATCTGATTCCTTCTCTTCCTCTGTCTTGACCGTACTCCCCACGCCGTTCTCCTCGGCCACGGTGGCGACCACGTCGGTAAGAGGGCCTGTCTGGATGCGTTCGGCGTCGGGTCCGAGAAGCTGGACAATCAGTCGGTGTATGGCGTGATAGTCGTTGGTGGCGTCGACGTTGTAGTAGTCAAAGTTGACGTCGACGAGGGCGGAGGTCTACTTGTGGGGTGGGCGTGGATATCAGTGGGACATGCGGTGGGGCGCACTTGTTCGTCTTCGCTGGCATCGTCGACGTCCATGTCGTGAGTTTGCTTGCGTTTCGACATGGTGTTGATATCAGTACCATCTGTGATCGGAGCGGACACCGGAGCAACTATGTCTCTGTGCTTACATAACACGACTCGGGTGAAGGGGTCACCGTGACAGCGGGGGCAACACAATCCGGCACTCATCCACCACCGCCCCTCACCGTTGCACACGATGGCCACGACAACAACAACCGTCGTTGAAGAGGGAAAGCTCCTCAGCGAGTCTTTGGCCACCGTCAAGATACAAGTCGGCCAGATGAAGCGTCATCTGGTGCGTTACGCGTCCACTGTCCCTGTCCATTCTCCCAGTGGCCGGACAGGGAGAGGAGAACGGAAACGAGCGTCGGTGCTCGTGTGCTGATGCCGTATCCCTAGGATAACGATGAAATCATGGACGCGCTCAAAAGCGCTAGTCTCATGCTCGCCGAACTGCGCACGTCCTCTCTCACCCCGAAACAATACTACGAACTCTGTATGTGTCCCCATCCTTGACGGCGCGGTTCGTTTCGTCGTCTGACACCATACTACACTAGACATGGCCATTTTCGACGCCCTACGCCATCTATCGAACTACCTCTACGACGCACACACCCAATCCCGACACCATCTCGCGGATTTGTACGAGCTCGTTCAATACGCTGGAAATATCGTCCCTCGCCTCTACCTCATGATCACCGTCGGCTCCGTCTACATGTCTATCCCTGACGCTCCCGTCAAGGAAATCATGAAGGACATGATGGAAATGAGTAGGGGCGTGTTGAACCCCATACGAGGGCTCTTCCTACGACACTACCTCAGTGGTCAGACAAGGGATTACTTGCCTATCGGAACCGACACCGGGTGAGCTCACCCTTTTCGTTCCTTATCGCGTCCGCTGCTGATACACCGCCCTTTGTCTTTTTCGTTCGGTTGTCGCACAGTCCCCAAGGAAACCTCCAGGATTCGATTTCGTTCGTCCTCACCAATTTTATCGAGATGAACAAGCTCTGGGTACGTCTTCAACATCAGGGTCACTCCCGCGACCGGGAGAAGCGTGAAATGGAACGTCGGGACTTGCGTATACTCGTCGGCACGAATCTCGTCCGGCTCTCCCAGCTCGACGGTGTCGATTTGGAGATGTACCAGACGAATATACTGCCGGCGATATTGGAGCAGGTCGTCAATTGCAAGGACGTCATCGCCCAAGAGTACTTGATGGAGGTTGTCATCCAGGTAGGCGTCTCGTTGTACGTGCAATATCGAGGGATTGACTCCCTGGTCATCGTCGCTCTGTCTCTTGGGACTCAGGTGTTCACGGACGAGTTCCACCTACATTCGCTTGGGCCCTTTTTATCCGCCACGGCCCAGCTTCACCCAAAAGTCAACATCAAGCTCATCGTCATTGCGCTCATCGACAGACTGGCGGCCTACGCCGCGCGCGAAGCAGAAAGTGAGGACCCAGAGGAGACAAAGAGGCAGGAAGAGGCTGCGGCGAAGCGACTGGCGGAAAGGGTTCGGTTGGCAAGAGAAAGGGCCAATCATGCATACCATCAGCCGGAAGCCGGCAAGGGCGAGGGCGAGGACGAGGGCGAGGACGCGTGGAGCAGCGCTGTGGAGGAGTCGGAAAAGAATATAGACACCACCTTTGGGGTTGGCGAGAAGTTAAACGGGGTCTCGTTGGAGGAGGGAAAAGGGAAGGAAAAGGATGGGTCGCCCGTGAAGAAGTTCCGTGGTGTACCAGTGGATGTTCAGCTGTTCGAAGTCTTTTGGAAGCAAGTCGTCGAGCTTATCAAGGTGCGTCGGACGAAACACAGACGGATGATGTCTGATCCGTGATCGTAGGCCCGGCCAGACTTGTCAATACAAGATATCACGGCTCTCTTAGTCTCACTCACCAACCTCTCGCTCAGCTGTTACCCGGACAGACTTGAATACGTCGACCAGATTTTGGGATTCGCACATGGCAAAATCAAAGAGTTTGCTGATAGGTGCGTGTTACCTCTGCATCAATACATAGCCATTGATGCTTAAAAAAAAAAATCGGTTTAGCCCAGATCTGCACGCCCCTCAAACCGCTGCTAATCTTGCAGCGTTGCTCGTAGCCCCGATCAACTCCTACCAATCCGTCCTTACCTTGCTCGCCATCCCCCGTTACGTCCCGCTTCTCACCCAACAACTCTTTTCTACACGGCGCTCCATTGCGCACAGCGTCGTCTCGAGCGTGCTCAAGAACGAGACCGTGATCGAGACGCCCGGTGATGTGGATGGCGTCTTGGACCTGTGTCATGTGCTGATCAAGGATCAGACGGACGCCATTGGTGGTTCGGCGGTGAAAGACGTGAAAGAGATACGGAGACCGGGTCCTTATGTGGTGGAGAAAGAGGACATGGCTGAGGAGCAGGGTTGGGCAGCCAGGATGGTTCATTTGTTCCGGGCCGAGTCATTGGCCGTGCAGTTTGAGGTGTGTTTCATGGATTCTGGAGGGCGTCGAGACTGACGTGTTTGGATTCGTATAGTTGCTGCAAACTGCGCGTCGGCACTTTGAGGCAGGAGGTGAACGGATGCGCTATACCTTTCCTGCACTCATCACCTCGAGCATCAAGCTCTGCCGGCGGTATAAAAACCGTGAACATCTGGTAAGGAGCATGACTCTGTTGGCGTCTTCGCTCGCGAACGATATTTCTAATATCCCGATGCAGGAAGACGACTGGCAATCCAAAGTGACCACCATCCTCAAATTCGTCCGTGAATGTACGTCCATTCTAGCGACCCAAGTCGACTCCCCCTCGCTCGCGCTCCGTCTCTTCCTCCTCGCCGCCCAAATCGCCTCGGAATGCGGATCCGGATTCGAAGACCTCGCGTATGATTTCTATGTGCAAGCGTTCTCGGTGTACGAAGACTCGATCTCGGAGAGTCGGGCGCAGCTCGCGGCGATCACGTTGATCATTGGGACGTTGCAGGGGGCGAGGGTGTTCGAGGTGGACGGGTACGATACGTTGATCACCAAGGCGGCGTTGCATGGGGCCAAGCTGTTGAAGAAGCCGCACCAGGCGACGGCGGTGCATGCTGCGAGCCACTTGTGGTGGCAGGAAGCGGCGCTGGAGGGCGCCGAGGCTGAGGCTGAGGGAGAGGTTGAACGTCAAGAAGGAAGTAAAGAAAAGGACGAAGGCGAGGGAGCCAAGGCTGTGGGTCCACTCCATCAGCGCTCAGCGCTCGCTCGTTGTTCTGACTTGATTATTCTGTCCAGTATCCACACCAAGATAGCAAGCGCGTACTCGAATGTCTCCAGAAATCGCTCCGCATCGCGCATTCGGCGACGGAGGATATCGTCACCGTTCAAATATACTGTGACACGCTCGATCAATATCTGTATTACTTTGATCGTGGGGCGCCTGCTGTGCGTTTCTCTTTCTCTCTCTCCTCTCGTGAAACGTTTTGACGTCTCGTGTACTCGGTCGCTCGCAACAGGTCGCCCCAAAATTCATCGTCTCTCTCGTAGAGCTCATCACCTCGTCCATCGACACCATCACCTCGCCCTCGTCTTCTTCCTCGTACCTACACCCGTCGCAACGGATCGAAGGGGTTGCCTCGCCCGAGATGATCCAACGTCATTTCCGGAACACATTGCAGTACATTTATTCGAAAAAGACGTCAGAGAACCCGGGGCGGTACGAGGAGGTGGAGGTAGTGGGTGCGTTTTTGAAGATGGGGATTACGCGGTAGCGGGGGGTGAGGCGTTTTTTTTTTTTTTTTGTTAAACAACACATACAATTTTTTGAATGTTGTTTTAGCTACGCGTTTTTTTTTTTCTTACATGTTGATCGTTTGGGCGTGCTTGCGTACGGCGTCTTTCTTTCTCTCTTTTTTTTTCATTGCAATTTCATACCCTTTTTTTCGTCGAGCGAGAGCCGCAAACGGTACACGTTTCGGCGGTGTCTCGTTTGGAAGGGCGTCCCAGGTAGTGCCTCTGACGGACGGACGAATAAAGGTCCGTCGCATGCGTTGTGATCGTAAGCGTTGTAGATCATCGTTCGAGTTCACCATGTGTGATTCAGCCTCGGAAGTTTCATTGACGTACCGTGGTGTGGTCCCAGCCAAGAGAGTCGGGCAGGCGAGCAAACTAGAATTTCTTACGGTACTACAAGAGGTTGCCGGGTACCACGCATTCCGACGCTTGAATTCGCCCGCCAGCGCTTGGTGATCGGCGTTCTTTGGGAAACCATCGACTCGAGCGTTGTTAACACGCGTGTCAACTTAACGACAACGGCCCAGGTTTGAGGTGCTGTCATGCTGATACGGACGTCGTTTGCCCCCCCGCGCGTCATCTGTTCGGTAGTCACGATCGTGAGTCCTGTGTGCCCTGATCCGAAAATCTCAGCCTACTACTCAAGCTCCAACGGCTCCTATTAGTGACAACACGAGATACTCGGAACAAGAAGGCTCCTCATCATGCCAAGTGGAGCTCCACAGACGATTCAGACAGAGCACTTCTTGTGTCTTGATACCCTTCGTATGCTGCTGATCACTACCTCATGTTGACCTTCGCGTGACCGCCGTATTGACATGGACAAGTGACAAACAATGCAAGATGCCTTTCGTTTTAGCTCGAATCGTGGCTCGTCTGTTTGCATACGCTGGGAATTCAAGATGAAACGAACCGGACGCAAATGAGCCATTGAAACGGAGGGTTGTCGAACGTTTGGCCCTAAAACTGCAATCCTGCCGCATTTCCTGAATTGCTTGGCGAAGACGGACAAGGTTGGTCTTCAATTCCTTTGCAGCCGAGCAGGAGTTGATAACGGGGCGTTACAAGCTCGCGTGAAACGCGAGATTACAATATATAAATTGATGTTGCCAAACTCCAGCCAAGATCCCACTAACCTTCACCTTCCATCGCTTCCTCGTTGTCAATGAGTCAGGCAATATCTTTCGTTATTGTCTGCCTCCTCGGAGGTATTCACCTGATCAAATGGTTCTTGGGTGGCTGCACACGTCAATAATCCTTGGAGATGTCACAGTGGTTAGGAATCCTAGGACGAGTATCGCCACGAGCACAAGTGCCAGGATGACCGTACGTCTTCGTTTCTCCACAAGCTTCATTTATGAATCGTCGTCGTCCATGCTGTATCAAGTCACACACGTGTTCATTCATGTAAAAACATTCTGTTATACATATGTACAAATACTGGACCTTCTTCTGGAGACATGGCGATCAGCTGAAGTCGTGGAAAGGTATCTTCTGTCTCTCTCTGGCGTCGGGAAAAGAATCGCTAGATTAACCATGCAACAAGGCCTCGACTCTTGGAGATCTAGCAGTGATCCGACACCTAAACGGCTTGGGATGGCTAGCAGGTATCGAAAACCGGTGTTACCCTTGCATGCAGAAGGGAGGGCGGGCATTGTAATGAAAAAGGTACCCACCTAATCACCCCCGAGGTGACGTCGACGTTTGGGGTGACTTCGACACCGTCATCGACGTCCTTTGAGATCTTGAGTACAGCAAGAGACATGGCAACCGAGATGAAGAGGGACGCTTCCGCGAGGTGATAACCTGAGAGGGAGGTGATGGTTGGGAGATGTATGACAACTCTTCAAACAGGGGTGCTTACCTGGGCAGATCCTAGCACGACACCAATCGTGTGCACATCATGAAATCAAACAACGTGCTTACCTCCTGCCGAATCCAAAGCAGACATTCTGGGGATCAGGCTGCAGTATCTCGCCGAGGAACCGTTCGGGGCGGAACACGTCAGGATCTGGATATGTGGACTCGTCATGGAAGATCGCCCTGCGTCATGGGTATATGCGTGCGTGCGTACATATATTCATGTAACCAGGGAGGACAATACGACACTCACCACGCGTTCCCGATAATGTGTGATCCTTTTGGGATGAGGAACCCGTCGAAATAAATGTCTTCACTGGCTGTGTGGGGCGTCACTGTTTTCTCCGCTTGGTGAGCATACTCAAAGATATCAAAAGATACAGAACGGCACCTAGCGGTACAATAGTGAGCCATCGAAAGACTTCCTTGCAGACTGCATTGATGTATGGCAGAGAATCACGGTCATTGAAACAGGGCAACCTCTCGCTGCCAACTACCGTATCCAGTTCTGCCTGTGCCTTGGCCTGAACTTCAGGGAACAAGACCATGGCGAGAAAGAAAGTATGCGAGGCGGAGACGCCCTATATATCAGGCTGATCAGTGTATACTTGATTCCCTTGGACTAGTGGAGATACCGTGTCCGATCCCGCTACGACAAGATATCAGGACGAGATAAGTACAATCGAGAATGAAAAATACCAAGATAGACCATCACGGAAGTCCACATTATGAGATCTTCCTCCTCTGGACTCACCCCTCCTTCCAAGAGTGTGGACGAGAAGGACGGAATCGCGGTACCCGCCGCCTGGTGCAACGTGAGATGTACTGCACTTAGCAAAGAGCCATACTAGCTAGCTCACCATTTGCTCCACGACATACTGGTGAGGTCTCACAGTCGATTCCACCAAAAGATGATGGTATTTCTTTGCATCCTGGAGGAACCCTGTACCAGGGAACCATTCTGGGAGATATTGTACTATAAATCATTTAAACATGCATTCACTGCAAAAAGTGTTCAAGCTTAGCCTCACGAGCAGGGATAACGTCCACCAGGTATGCACCAGGAGCTGCGACCCGCGAAAACATAGCCATGGTTTTTTCCGCCAATTCGACAAATGGATCTTCCTCCTCCTGGACGGTATACCCATAGGTTACCTTGAGAATGATGGTGCCAGTAGCACTGGTGGTTGCGGTGGGGATAACGAGCAAGAATAGTATTGCGATCAATGTGCACTTACGAGCGTATATGATTGACCAGACCCTCAGGTTTCCGCAACACATTGCGCAAGAACCGGCGGGTCTCCTCTTCTTGAATCGAGTTGAATGCCGCAGTGCTATCCCTGGTTCCGATCAAACGGTTGAAAAGCTTGCGACACCGGCGGAACTGGTCGTTGCATTTATTAAAGGCGATTGTTTTGCCAAAGCCGACCAAGTCGGCTGCCATGGTCAGGTGTGGTCTATCCGAACATTTGATGCTCTGTCTCTCGAGTATCTCTGAGACGGCCTTGGACGAGTTCAGAATGACATATCGCATCCCCAGCATTCTTATGGACGAAATATCCCCTAAGGTAATAATGTCATCAGAATGGCTTGTTAGACGACGGGAAATAGGTGCATGCCATATTTTCTACCCAAGGCTGCAAAATCCTCCCAGGTTTTCTCGGTAGATATCTGGAAGAGGTTCCCGATCACTGGCCACCCAATAGGTCCAGGTGGAAGTGGACTGGAGCGCCTCGAATCGAGCAGCCGTTTGATCAGGTAAACGCCTGCTCCGAGGAGGCAGACATTGACAAAAGATATCGCCTGACCCATTGACAACGAGGGAGCGCTGGAAGGTGGAGGTTAGTGGGAATCTTGGCTAGAGTTTAGCCAATGTCATAACATCAAATTACTGTAATCTAGTCCCGTTTCATGCGCAGCTTTCTCGTTTAGTATGTGGTGAAACGCAAGCGACCCGATTGCTTTCCCACCCCATGCAAATGGACCAGGTCACCCAATTGCAAGAAGTTTGGCTGGAGGGAAACCTTGCATCCGAGTCGGACGAGGATGGCAAGTTGGAGTAATTTGGAGTTGACCGCCATGCCGACACCACCGCTCCGTCTGAAAATATTAGATGGGAGACCTGCGATTCGAGACTTGAAATGACAGTAATGATTGAATCCGGTGCTACGGAGTCGATTGGTGAACACGAAAACGTTGGAACATGGTCCACTGGTCTCCCGAGCCCCCGATTAGTGGCTGGGAAATGGTTATCAACCAACTGGTCATGTTCCCTACTCAGGCTGATTTTTCCAGTAAGACTATGCTTCGGTTGTGCAATGACGGCTTTTTTGCAGACACCGAGGATCCGGGCCTGTGTTCCTGTTGCCTGCCATCAAGCCCATCCGCCGGTCGGAATGGGCTCCAATTCTGCGCCTTCTGGACAACATGAAGATGTGAAAGTGGTGAGACAAGAAGTATATTTAGACAACCATGATGTTATCGTTCAAACAAGAAAAAGTATACTACCCTACATAATCGATCTGTCATAGAATATGCGTGGCGCCCAGCTGGCCAAGATCCTCCTGGAAGTGGCTTCCCCACGACCGACATCTTACCAGTGACGTGGGAAGGTATAATAGCCAAAGGAACATAGATTAACCACGCAACAAGGCCTCGACCTTTGCAGACCTAGCGGTGATCCGGCACCTAAATGGCTTCGGATGCCTAGCGGTTTTCGAAAGCCGGTGTCACCCATGTATATGTAGAAGAAGCAACAGACACGATGGAAAAGTACTCACGAAATCGTCCCTGAGGTAACGTCTACGTTTGGGAGGACTTCGACACCGTCGACGACGTCCTTTGAAATCTTGAGTACAGCGAGAGACATAGCAACCGAGATGAAGAGAGACATTTCCGCGAAGTGATAACCTGAGGGAGGAAAGACGGTGGCAGTCGACGCAATATATGGTGCAACCCTTTGGGTCCAAACAGAGGCTCTTACCTGGGCAGATCCTAGTGTGGCAGAAATGGGTGGTGAGCGTTCGTTCCCCCGATCGCATATACATCATTGAAGTGCACGTTATGACCTACCTCCTGCCGAACCCAAAGCAGACCTTTTGGGGATCGGGCTGGGGTGTCTCGCCGAGGAACCGTTCGGGTCGGAATACGCTGGGATCTGGATACGTGGACTCGTCATGGAGAATTGCCCTGTGCGCTAGATGTAGATATATTCGTGTATGCATGGAGGGCAGCACAACACTCACCACGCATTCCCGATGATGTGTGAGCCTTTTGGGATGAGGAATCCGTCGGAATAAATGTCTTCCGTTGCGACATGGGATACAGCTTTTTTTTTCCAGTTTGGTAAGCACAGCCGAAGACATAACAGCGCAGAAATCGTACCTAATGGTGTAACAGAGTGCCATCGAAGGACTTCTTTCCAGACTGCATTTATGTAAGGAAGGTAATCCTGGTCATTGAAACAGGGCAGTCTCTCGCTGCCCACTACCGCATCGAGCTCTGCCTGTGCCTTGGCCTGAACTTCAGGGAACAAAACCATGGCAAGGAAGAAGGCATGTATGGCGGAGACAACCTGGATAAGAGGTTGATCAGTACACACATGACTTCCTGGGATAAAAGAGTGTACCGTGTCCGATCCCCCTGTGAAAAGATATCAAGACGAGACAAATAATATTGATAATCAAACGTGCCAAGATAGACGACCGCGGAAGTCCACATTATGAGATCCTCCTCCTCTGGACTCACCCCTCCTTCCAAGAGTGTGGATGAAAAGGACGGAATCGCTGTACCCGCCGCCTGGCGCAACATGAGATGTAATGCGTTTAACATAGTAACTATTCTTTACCATTTGCTCCACGACATATTGGTGAGGCCTCAGAATCGATTCCATCAAAAGTTGATGGTATTTCTTTGCATCCTGGAGGAACCCTGTACCGGGGAACCATTTTGGGAGATATCGTACTATGAATCACATAAATATGGATTCACAGTGAAGCGTATTTGAGCCTAGACTTACGAGCAGGGATAAGGTCCACCAGGTATGCGGCAGGGGCTGAAACCAGCGAAACTATGCCCATAGCTTTGTCCGCCAATTCGACAAATGGATCTTTTTCTCCTTGAACAGTATACCCGTAGGTGACCTTGAGAATGATGGCGCCAGCAGTACTAGTGGCGGTGTGTGGCGATAACAAGCGAGAACAGTATTACGATCAAAGTGCACTTACGAGCGTATATGGTTGACCAGACCCTCGGGTTGCCGCAATACATTGCGCAAGAACTGGCGGGTCTCCTCCTCTTCGATCGAGTTGAATACCGCAGTACTATTCCTGGTCCCGATCAATCGGTAGAACAGCTTGCGATAATGGCGGAATCGATCATTGTAATTAATAAATACCATTGCCTTATTAAAGCCGACCAAGTCAGACGCCATGGTAAGGTGTGGTCTATCCGAACATTTGATGCTCTGTTTCTCGAGTATCGCAGAGATGGCCCTAGACGAGTTCAGAATCACATAGCGTGTCCCCAGAACGCGTATGGACGAAATGTCCCCTGAGGTAGTAATGTCATGAGAATGGCTTGTAAGTTCGTGCCGTATTCCGTACCCAGGGCTGCAAAACCCTCCCAGTTTTTCTTGGTATATATCAGGAAGAGGCTCCCAATCACTGGCCACCCAATAGGTCCAGGGGGCAGTGGGCACGAGCGCCTTGAATCAAGCAGCCGTTTGAGGAGGTAAACGCCTGCTCCGATGAAGCAGACATCGAGGAAAGATATTGCCTGGGCCATTGACGTCCAGGGAGAGCCGGGAGGTAGAAGTGTGTGAGGAGTCTCGGCTGGGGTTTGGCTATTCTAGCCTCAATTTAACCCATTGAACGGGCTGAATCGAGCATTGAAGCTTGGCTAGAGGAGAAATCGCAATGTCAGATGAAGATCCCGGGAGCGGAGCATGATGGAACGCCACACCGACTTCATCGCTCCATCCATACTATTAATCATACGATCCTAGCCTCGAGATGACATCAAACCTGGTTCCAGGAACTTGTATTGACATTGTAACATGGCATGACATCGATCAACACTGTATCCTGATGAAAAAGTTCAACGTGAGTCGATGTGACCGCCACTCCGTTGCGATCCTTTACACTTGCACTGAAAAGGAACCTCAGTATCGGCGATGCAAGTGCCGTCGAGCCCGATATGTTGATGTACGACAGTCTAGGGAAAGAGTACTCCCCTCGTCAGCCTCAGGACCACCCCTGTCAGCCGCTGGCACCGTTTCGAACCATAAGATGGAGGAGATAACCGGAAACCGGCTGGCCAGGCTGCCACGCATGTGCGCGAGTCCAGTGACTCCGAACGCACCGGCTGCAACAAAGAAATACGATTGCCAGTCTTCCATTCCGCAGCCTGAGTCGCACGTTCGAACCCGATGTCGCGCAGGACGCAGTCGAAGCAAACAAGTTCGTCCGAACTGACCCTGCCAATTGGCCAAAAGGTAACTTTATCCTCAGATCTAGCCATCCTATGCCAGCCAATAAACGAGACTTTCGTGGACGTGTACCAAGTCGATGCAGCCAGTAGGTGGACGTTGGTTTGACTCGAATTCAGCCTGAGGAGTTCATTTTTTTTAGGTTAAAACTTGAACAAGGGGCCGTATCCCACCTAGTACCAGAGCCTGGCTGGGGATTCCCACTGTTCAGTGGAAACGGACCGTCGAGCGCGTTCAATGGCCCTGGCAGACTCGTGACCTTGTATTTCCATGGATTGAGATGACTCTTACCTGAACCCTGTGCACACTGTCGCCTCAGAAGCTTTCCTGCACAAAAATATGGTAGGAAAGTCTAGAGTAAGAGGACTCAAAGGTCCACTCGATGGTGCAGTACGGTGATCGAATAAAAAGCCTTCGTAGGGGCAACATCAACTCTGACAGCGTCGCCTCGCCTTATGTTGGCCTCGGGGATTCGAGGACCGAATGGCTGCAACAATCCATCATTTTGCAAGTACTTACCGCCTGAACTGTAAACTTGCAGGGCACCCAAAAACCCTTGGAAATTCGATGGCATGGAGTGGCACGTGATTGAACGTACCTGACTTGTTCCTGACATAAGTATGTAAGCAAACAGCTCGTTCGAATTTCCTCTTTCGTCAGTCGCTCTTCTACCACGACTCTCACCATCCCCTCCTTCCCTCGTACAAAGCCGGTGACCAAACGATAGCTCTGCAGATCGAAGCGATCATTGTGTAGGACTGTACTCGGGCTACCCCGCAGCAAACCCCACCAGAGGAGTATCCTAGATCACGTTTTCTGCCAGAGCTAAATAGCGATCGATCTGTTCCTGATGCCTCCGATGGTCTGCATCTGCGTTTCCGACAAGTCGTTATTTTCATTAGTTGTCCGCTTATCGTGCACAATGATGGGTCGTTATCGTCGTCCAGTGGCAAGAAAGCTACTGTTACTTGCTACTGAACGGCGACGACGATCCGCCATCGCAGTAGTGTTGTCTCGAAACCCTTTTGAACGGACCGGGAGGAACTCTGGTGTAACGCGCCAGGATGGCAACGCATTCTACTCAGTTCACGTGTCGTCCCATATACTATCACAAGGAATTGATTTGGCGTACGGAGACGTGAGCCAACAGAATGCTGTATCGATTGATAATCACTGACGACGTCAAATCCAGAGTCTCTGACACAACATTCCACACGAGGTTAACGAAGAAAGAAAAGAAGTTGTTGCTGCAATATAATACCGTTGAAGGGAATGGCAACTGGGATCCTGATAGTTGGCAGCATGTGGACGATCAATCGATCACCAGTTGGCAAGTTGCTTCTGGGTGGGTCAAGTCCTTGGGGACCACTTGGTTGGTGATAATTGGCCATCTGGTGAGTAATCTTTTTTTTATTTGGCCAATGTCGTAGTTCAGAGTGTAATTACCTCGCCTACAGTTGATTGTTATTTACTCGGCGACGAGCGCTTGGACCGTGTTGTGAGTGCCGCACCGACGAGATCCTGAATAATTCGCCTGAATAGTTCGCTGCATTCTAGTGATGGAAGCCAGCTTCTCTTCTTGTCAGCAGTGACAGCTAGTGAAGGATGGCCTCTCTTACACACCCGTGCGATTAATTGCAGGCATATTCAGACTAGCAACAGCTCTCACACCTTCTTCAACAGAGACACTCGTGCACTTCGTGAATTACGTCTCAATGACTATCTCATCGCTTGGTGTTCACCCACACTTGGTGGGCTGACGGCCCTCCAGTTGCGCGACCTGCACTATTCCGTTCGACTAACCATAGCAGAGCCCAAGGTGACGCTCAGTCGCATGCCAGCCCTTGCACAGCTTTACCTCGAGCATGCGATTCACCATGGTCCAATTGATCCATCCAGTCTGGAGGCTGAGAAGGTACATCTCGCTTACCTCTTCAAATCGCCTGATAGTGAATGGCAAGGCTTCGTGGAGCCTTTCTCCAAAAATCTCATTGGCATTCGCTATGATTGACCATGACCTGTTTCGCAATACTACTGTACACAAAATGCGATTACAGCTCAAATCCCCATCATGATCATGTAGTTTCTGTCCTACTCAAATCTAAAATTATGTTGGGTCCCTTGATGGGAGCGCGATGTTCAGAGCTTACTCATGCTTCAGCATTCTCTCTCTATTTTCCAATAAGTCACAATGCACAAAGTTCAAACAAGGAGTGTCTCACTAATCGTTCAGTTGATTAGTCCCCCATGGAAGTAGTAAAACGTGTAAAAGTCGGCTGGGATGCTATTGTTGTAGAGGTTGTATCACGTATCCGGCTCCGTGATCTCCACGGGATTGATGACCAGACAATCATTCAAGCATGTGTATAGCTGAATGTTATAGCCACTGGGGTCGTACTAGTGGATCGACTGGAAACCCAGGTCGTTCGGCGTAGGGTGCGTGTCATCGCTTGGGACAGTGGAGGTCTCGGCGACCTCGCAGGTACCCGTGCAGTCTGGGGCACTGCAAAAGATGAAAGCGTCGGAGGAGGGACAGGTAACGGCAGGAGTGCCTGTGGTGGGTGAGCCACTTTCTCGAGGCTCTGCTTCCGGGGATTGAGCGAGAGTGCCTGTCGCAAAAAAGACGGCGGCAAGGGTGAAATGGCGGTTAGACGCACGAGGCGAGTTGAGAATTGGACCTAGCTATAGACGGTAAATAAGACCCAGGGTCTAGCCCGCGATGTGCGTTTATATACGATATAGCTTGCAAGGTGACTCGCGAAGAGAACCCATCTCCGTGTAAAGGAAGATGGCGGCCGGTAGGGACAATGGGTAAGTCACACCTATTGATGCGACATTGAACGTGTTAGTACCGTTGGAATTCCTACAAAGACTGTGAGTACAGCTAAACTCGATTGGTGTGTTACAAATACAGTAACAACCCACTCCATGCATGCATCCCTGAAGGCCTGATCATTGACATGAGTAAAAACGGACACGTGAGTGATGAAAAAGCAATGAGTCAAGAACGCGTGCACGGGAAGTGAACAGTCTGGGAGGGGACCTGAGCAGGGTGGCCGGTGAAAGGGAAGCCGTCGCCAATTAGCATGACATCGACGTTAATGATTGCCGTCTTGCGCAGGCTGTGGCTCCTCGAGGTCAAGTTCCGAAGTTTTAAGTTTCTAAATCAGGATAAATAAATTATGAATGACGGAAACATATCTCGGACTCACGCATGTTAGACGTACAGAAACAGACCTCACCGGTGCGTGTTTTCAGTGCTTTGGGAAATTACATTGTGCTCCTGCGGGTCAACCAAGGGTTGCATCATGATACGGGCTATGGCTATCACGCGAACCGAACACTGTCAAGACCCTTTTGAAACGTGTCCCAAGTTTTCTACATAAGAAACCGCTCACCAAGGGATTTTATCCTTTGACACTCGAGCATCAACGACCCCCCCATTACCTTTCACCACTTTCCATTCTTCACTCAGAGATCGTCAATCTATGAATACACCCAGCGAGAAAACATGTGTCATGGACGGACATGATCCCAACGGGTCTGATGTACCCGACATTGACTCATATTTTCCAGACGGTGGTCTGACTGCCTGGTTAACTGTATTCGGCGCGTAAGTGTGTGTTGTCAACACCACGGCTTGTCAACTGACGCGTTACTCCAAGCTTTTTGATCCAAGTCGGTGGCTTCGGGTAGGAGGTCTAGTCTGCGAGTAGAGCGGTCCTCACTCTCGGTGTCCGCAGATTCGTAAACGCGTTTGGCGTCTTTCAAGGCACGTGTCTTATCCTTCTAATATTACACTGTCACTCATTCCTATGTAGACTTTTACTCTCAGCATTACTTGACCAATGTCTCGTCGTCTGCAGTGTCGCAAGTTTGCTCTTCCATAACACGTTTGCTCCTCTGATGACGTCACGTTGTAGTTGGATAGGAAGCACGAATGCATTCTTGATATTATCTGGAGGACTCTTTTTTGGACGGCTTTATGACAGCGGATACTTGTAGGTCCAATTTTCCCCTCTTCCTCTCATATTCTCATATTGCACGCATCCATAAGCTACTGGTTGGTGATCATCGGTTGCAGCCTACAAACAATATGCCTCTTCATGCTCTCTTTAACACAACAGAACCAATTTTATCAGGTGTGTATTCATCGTGGTCATGCCATGAATATAACACGACTCTTTTAGATTTTTCTGTGTCATGGCTTGGGCTTCGGATTAGCTACAAGCATGAGCTACGTACCCTCGCTTGCTATCGTGTCTCATCACTTCAAGAAAAGGCGCGCCATCGTAATGTCTATAGTCGCCGGTGGGACGCCAGCAGGCGCCGTGGCATACACCATTTTGCTAAACAACCTTCTGAATGGGGATCTCGGCTTCGCCAACAGCATCCGAATCACCGCTGCAGCAAATACCGTGTTGTTGTTCACTGGTTGTGCCCTTATGCGAACTAGGCCGTTGTATTCGAAGAAGCCACAGATGAAATATACTCAACTACTGAGGAAATCTTCCGCTGACTATCCGTACATATTTGCTTCTATCGGGTAGGCCACGAACGACACCATCTGATTAGCAATATTCATTCTCCTTTCTAGGTTTCTTCTCTATGGCGCTGGAGCGTTTTTTCCCATGTTCTACATTCAGCTTGACTCATCCATGCATGGACTGGGCAAAGAGTTCTCTTTCTACACGGTTCGGTCGGATTCTTGTGATGAATGCTACATCGTATTAACTCCCCATCTCAGATTGTTATCCTCAACGGAGGCAATTTCGTTGGCCGTGCCACCGCTGGTTTCATTGCCGCATGCTGTGGCATCTCGAATGCAGTCATTGCAGCAACTTTGAGTTCCGGCATCGTCACCTTTGCGATGATGACCCTCTCCACTCGCGCAGGTTCCGCGAGTATAGGGCTCTTCTTCGGGTATTTCTCAGGACTTTGTCAGTAACCCTCACTTCTTCTTGATTACATTGTGAATAATAAGCGATCCCAGACGTGGCTCTTTCTGCTCCCCTTATCGAAAGCCTGACACACGACTTGTCTGAGCTTGGGTGAGTTTTCGTATCGTCCCACCGAGGATCATGACCTCTTATTTCTTTAAATCCTCTCGAAAGGGCACGTATAGGCATTTCGCTTTTCATGGCAGGTGCGTAACAAAAGCTTTCACGTTTCATTTCTCACTCGCGATGTCACAGGACTCGGAAGCTTGATAGGTGGGTTCTTCGAGAGCCAGTGTCTTCAAAGTCATGACCTCGAACACGTGAAAAAGGGACTCCTCTGGCAGGCGCGCTTTTAGGATCAGGCTACAGCTGGTGGAAGCCCGCGGTGCTGTGCGGGGTGAGTTCCTGATGAATACCCTGCTATTGTCCCCCAGCTGACCCTTTGCTTGTCGGTCGCAGTTTGTTAGTGTCGCAGGCACTGCCATGTTTGCGACTGCGCAACTTATCCTGAATCATAGGAAGCAAGCAGTTTCCGTAACAGCTCCTTAGGTAACTTTATTTTCGCCTCCCATACTTAGAACGACCGGATATTGGTCCGACATCAGTCCGTTGGATCGATCATGCACGAGATGAATGGACCTGTACGGTAAATTATGTACGTTGTAACCATACTCGGACAAAGTTGGACTTGGATCCGAGCTGGAACTTGGAGTCCATTTCAGGTTGATTGATCCTACCTCCGCGGCGATCAGTCATATAGCCCATTCCCACTGCCAATACATTGTAATTTCTGGCGTCCCAGAGGGACAGACAACATACTGCGTGGTATGAAACAGAAAATGAAAATGTCAATTCACGAGAAGAAGAAAAAAGTCTGACAATCGTACCTGCGCGCACAGCTAGGGTCACCGGGTCACAGATGAAG
This sequence comes from Butyriboletus appendiculatus, assembly GCA_038093555.1. NCBI lineage: Eukaryota > Fungi > Basidiomycota > Agaricomycetes > Boletales > Boletaceae > Butyriboletus > Butyriboletus appendiculatus. The sequence continues at coordinate 65,534 of JBBPSL010000034.1, forward strand.
CCATGATCATTCATAGTAAGTTATATATTCCTGTAACAGGGTGTTGGTAGGATCCGCGAAATCACGACTCCGGGATATCTCTGTGTATCAATACAAATAGCGTGCCAATGTAACTGTAAAAAAAATTGCCAACGAAAGTAAATCTTCCAACCCATGTGTCCAGATAGGAAACCCCTTCCACGTCAAAAGCGTCCATTCGCAGATGATTCATACTCCAACACTGCCGAATACCCTCCTCCATATCAACCTCGCAGCTTCTTTCCTCTCCCGCACCGCACCACCGTTTCCAAGCATGGACTTGTTCTCGATAGCGCGGCGGGAAATGTATGGCATCACCTATGGTGTACAGTTAGTTTCAGTGCATCCCTTGCTAAACGTGCGTAAACGGATACACACCTCCACGAGTGCCCCGTAGGGAACGTACTTGATAACGCACGGTGTGGTACTCTTTATACGCCCAACGAGGTAGTTGGTGAGCGAATCTGACATGCCTGCAATGAAAAAATGTGAGTGGGAAGGACTACAAAGTGATCAGAGGTAGGACGCACCGTACAACTGACCAAAGGTAAGCCTCTCCGCAACGTCAGATGAGACAGTGAGGGTTCCTTTGTGACTTCCATCCGTGTTCGGGTCGTTTTCATGAGCCAGACCGTTCTTGACCAACTCCCCAAGTATCAGTTCGGACGAGTTCCAGTTGTGAGTGCCAAAGAGGACACTAATGCGTGGTGTACGACCTGCAGATGATTTTACATCATCGGCGATGGCTCGCACAAGGAGGGCTGCACATTCATTGTAACAGGCATCCGTGTCTGGTTTAGTGGGATGAACCGGCGGGTATGGGTCGGGTGAAATTGCGACAGAGCCTGATGCGCTCGAGGAAGCTGCTGTACAGTATGCTGCAAGCTCGTGGAGGTGATACGCACCCCTCACGAGTTTAACACCCAGTGCGTAATTGTTCTGCCGTGCGAGTGCAAGTGAGCGTGCGAGATGGGTGGGCGTTCTAGCATCGATAAGTTAGTCAGTTGAATTGGGAGAGCCATCGTGCGGCGTAGAGATGTCGATCTGACCTTCTCAAATAGGCCTGATATGTTACATAAACTACTGGCTGTAGCTGAGGCCCTTGAGCCTTGCTTGGTCCAAATGCAAATCTGCTTGTCAGGCGGTGATGAGAAGTAATCTTGTTGAAGCGCTCCATCAATGCGTGTCCAAAAGCGTCGATAGCGGGTTGATACCAGCTATTTGTCAAGTAAGCACCCGACATGCCGAGCAAGATTCGGAATACCTGTGCTCGGCGTCAAGGATAATTCTAACGTTTCGATCCTTGGCACGTGTGCATATCTTGTTTAAGTCACGGTAGAGTTCTTTGAGATCATCCACGTCCTGCGCTGTCAAGGGTGAACCCTCGGGGAGCCGAGCATGAAGAACTATGAGGTCCGAAGATTCGGGGGTACCCGGGTACGGGACCGGTGGACTCAACGCGGGTCGGGTACGCGTCAAATGAAGAGACAAGTTGCGAAGCGCATCCGCATTCGGGAGGAGAGCCGTCTACGCCGGTGCCATCAACACACCTACAGTAATACGTCGCGAAAACAACGGAGTTACGCACAAGCTTTACGGCAACCCAAGTCCGTCTACCCGCGACCTCTCGGGTACCGAACTCATCCTCGAAATCGGCAGCCACGTCGATGCTCCTGATCATCTCTGTGACGATGCGTTTGTGAACAGGCTGTTTGTTGGGCGTCGCAGAACTTAGACCCTCGTTACTATGTTGTGTAGCTCCGGCAGCCTCGCGCTCGTCTACTTCCACGCTGTACGCGAATAAGGCACCCTTGTTATGGTTCCGCAACCTGGAGAGAAGGGGAAAGGCTGCACGGGCTGTTTCGCCGCCTACGAACTGGGGCAGGGAGATTCAGTGGTGGACAACGAACATCGGATATAGGATACACACATGATCAAAGAACGTCCGCCTCACGATGCCCTCGATGACTGACCCTACGAGGGGCACCTTCAACAGCACATCGAGTATCTCGGGTGCATGGTCCACGATTATCTCACACGAGGTAAGCCCGTATACAAAATAAGTGCGAAAAAGCGTCAGCAGAGGCGGCGATGCATCGTGTCCGGATTGAGAGTTGGTTTCGGCCAGCTTGAAGGGTGGTGAGGGACATGACTTGGCGTCGGAATATAGACCGAGCACCGCGCCTCCAGAAATGGCGGATGCGACGAGGAGGGTTGTTCGGAAGGCGTGTCCGGTGCGTGTCCGGTGTGGTGGAGGTGCCGAATACAGTCTCCGTGCAGCTCGACCAGATCTTAGTGGGAAACAAAGCGGTGCTCGTTGTATCGAGTACATCGTCGTTCTCGGCGATCTGTGAATGACGCGTTACTCTACTTCCACGGAACGAAATTGAACGGTCTGGTCCGCTGCCGACCTTGGCTACTTATAGGCCAGGTCCGCACAAGGTCCTTCCGAGTAGCGGCGGTCCTTGTGGCATTGAGGTCAAAAGTCATGTTGGATCCGGTTGTGTGTTACCCGGTGGGCCCCGGTAGAAGATAAACCCCCGTGTATAGCCACGAGCGCAAAATCACAAAATTACACATTTCTTACTTGGCAATTACATTACATTTCTTGCAAGTCACTCTTTCCTTTCCTTCCAGATCATTACTACCCGACCAACTCCCTGAACTCGAGCCCCCACTGCTCATTCCTTTTCACATCGTCCACGAACGCCTCAAACTTTTGGGTTCCGCCCGTGGCCGACGCACCAGCTGCACTGCTGATCGCGACCACTTTTATCAGGGCAGCGACCGCACGCATAGTGCTCCTCCTAAGTTCTGCTGCGCGCTCCAGGTCTTGTTTGACAGTGTCTTTGGTGACGGGTGCCCCCCGCATGGTCGTCTCCAGTGCAGGCGTGAGCTCATCCAAGTGGGCGATGAGAAGAGGGATGCTCAACGTGAGTGAAGAAAGACGGGAGATAAGGAGATGTGACAGCACTTTGATTTCATCCGAAGGATCTGTGAGTGCAGGGAGGAGATACGTTAGGTAGGTCGGAAGGTCAAGTTTGTGGAGGCAAGTGTCCAGCTATTCGGGATGAGGATACTAAGTAAGAGTGCGGAGTAAATGTCATCATTAAGCTTACAAGTGTATAAAGGGTCTCCCAGGCGGTCTTGCGTGCGTCAAGTCCGTCATCGACTTTATGCGTCCATGGGCCCATTTGTACAGTCCGGATAAGCTCGGGGTTGACCTTGGTCTCGGCATAGAGGGTGGGAAGAAGCGTCGGGAGGTGATCTCGAACGAGATGTGGCTTCGTCCGTGCAGCAGAGTTTAGCGCGGATAGTGCGAAACGACGAACCGTCTGGATGGAAGTTGTCAACTGTATTCCCTAAATTCAGATGAGAAATCACGCACTACATCAGGATCTTTCATCAAACTTAAGAAGTCCATAATCAGTGGTGCAAGAAGTTCGTCGTAAGAAGGGGAACTTTCAGCAAACGTGTATCGAATTGCTGATACAACCGTGGCGCGCACAGCTGGATTCTCATCGCGTATACATGCATGGAGCTGGGGTAGGTAGCGTGATGGGTGAGTGGTTGTGAGTTTGCCCAAGCATGCTGCAGCAACATTTCGTGTCGATTCTTCCGAGTCTGAAGTAGAATTATGGAAGAGGGGAGTCCAGATGGCATCTGCAACAGGTTCCAATTGTCCGTGAGAGCAATGCGTTACAACCTGTGAAGAATAATGATATCTTCAGCAATTGACCGACTCAAAAAGAATTCCTATCACCAACCTCTTTGAGCGCATGAAGAGATAGCAGCCGCTTGGATGGGTCCTGCTCCGCAACTTTGAGGATAGCAGGGAGGAACAGGTGTAGGTTCCCGATCGCGATATTTCCTTGGTCGCAAGTCAGTGAAAAACTCTAACTACGACGATATTGCGCTCACCAGCTGCGAATGCAGCCGCAGTCCTGATCTCTTCCTCCTCTGCAGAAAAGTGGTCGATAGCATTGTCGAATACATCGTGTTGGATAGACATGTCGCTGAGCAGCATGAGGTAACACATCCTCCAAACAACACGGATACTTACATAAAGCGACCTAGCTCTCCCAAGATCAACAAGCTAAGGACAACAGTCGATGACTTGGCTTTCGATGATTTCTATTCGTTCGAACATTCGGACGGTCGCAAATGAGATAAGACAAAGAGCCATACCTTGACAAACTTGGAGTACTCTGCAATCGTACCAGCAGCAACACCTTGAGAACTCCTGACGACCTGCCCAACGCACTTTGCGGCGTTGATTGGATTTACCTCCGCCTTTGGAGACTTTTCGACGCCGATGACAAGGTTGGGAATCACATGTGTCGCAATTTGCCTGTCTGCTTGAACCAGGGCCGAGAAGAATGCAAGTAAAGAGTCGAGAGCCGCACCGGAAACCAGTGGTGAATGGGCGATCTGATAAATATCAGAGAGCAATTCCTTCTCAACCACCGGGAACGTGATAGGAGGTGACAGTTCTAGAAGAAGAGCGAGAATGGAAAGCGCTTGCGAGAGCAGAGAAATATCTGAGGTGCCGACGTAAAGCTTGATCTGGGGAATGAGAGAAGGCGGGAGATCAGTAGGTATTCCAGATTGATATCTATTGGGAGTGTTGATTGAGCTGTCAGGAAGGCCAGAGGAGGATTTTACCTTTTCAACAAAGTGTCCAGTGCAGTGAAAACTTCTGGCTTTCCACCCCGCCCACTCTTCTTCAGAAGGACCATGATCCATTCCAAGCAGGAGTTAACCCATTGGTCACCGATATCCACGTCCCGTGCAACCTTTGTGACGACCTTGACCGCACCAGCAGTGTTGCCCGTAGCGCGACATATCGCCTGCCACTCCCTTCCGCCTTTAGACTTCATCATATCTGTAGCGCATATCCACAAGTCGGCCACGCAGTCCTCTGCACAGCTGCGCACCTCCGCATCCGTATCATGCGTGCTGAGTCGCTGCAAAGATTCATCATAGACCCGTTCCAGCCAGTCATTGTTCTTCACCGGCCGTGTAGCATTTAGCAGCGCAGAGAAGACACGAAATGCTTCAGATGCAACTCGGGGGTGGCGCTCCCGGAGAGACTTGAGAAGAACAGACGTAAGCATGGGTAGTGACGGGCTAAACACTGCAGGTGCATGCGTTGATAAGAAGAGGGCAAGGAACGAAAGACATGTCAGATGCAACGTCGACGTTGTTGTAGTTGGTGACTGGGAAAGGATGCTTTTTGACGTCGCTACAATTGGTCCAACTTGACTGGACAGCGACCCTGGCAACACAGCAAGGAGAGCGTAGAGTAACTGGAATCCAGCCTGTACGGTTGCTGGTGCGGTCTTGGGCGGTTTTAGCTGACCAAGTAGCGCCTTTGATAACGCGGGAACCTGTGACCTTAGAAGCGTGTAAGGGGTCTCCTCGACATCCATCCGCTCTTCGCTATCACGCTTCCTCTTTCCGCGCACAGCAGAGTCTCCTTCTAGACTTTGCGCCAGGCCACCGTACGTACTCGTTTGATTGAGAAGCGTGACATAGGCGGACCATACCTCGAGGCGGACCGTTTCTTCTCTGTCGTTAAATCGTGATATCAGGACGGGAGAAACACTTTTGTACAACGAGACCAGCAATTCTGGACGAGTAACAATCACGGCTGATAGCAATTTTGTCGCAGAACGACGAATCTTGTATGAGGTATCTTCGTCGTCAGAGTACCTGGAAACAATCAGTATGCAAGATGAACACCATGATGCATTAACGAACTGATCAAGCTCTCCGTCGTCATCATCATCGTCAGCATCTGCCATCTCCTCATCTTCGCCATCGTCTTCGTCAGCGTAATTCTATGTGAAAATCAGAAACTTTCTCGCGATGCAAGTGAAAATCGACTTACAGGGTCATACTTGATGTACTGGATCCCTACTTGTACCATCGAATCAACGAACGGCGTGGCTTCTCCAGGCGACCTCAGGAGTAGTGCCTCCAAAGCCTTCAACAGGTGAGCGAAGACCAGGGTGTCTTAGACGCATGTACGCTACCTGCAAGCATCCCTCCCTCAGCTCATCGTCGTCACGTTTCACTGCTTGTAATAGGCCAGGCACGATGTCTCCTAGCGATGATGTCAACTGTTGCGGCGACTGCCTGAAGATCGCAGCGACGAGGTTCACTGTTGTCCTCTGTTGATCTAGGTTGGCGTTCGCGACGAGAAAAGGCAAAATATTGTTCTGAAGTAAAGTCAAGAACAACTCTGGTGGAGCGACGGGGACAAATTGAGATAATGTGGATATGGCGCGTTTTCTGACTGCAGGACGGGAGTGTGTCAGAAGAGGGGCAATGGCGATGAGTGGCTGTGGATTTAGATTGGGATCTGCGAAGTGAGCTGGAAAGCGGGTGATAAGGATCGAAAGTGTTGACAACGTCTCTAGCAGTGTCTCTGGCGGGGTGTCGGGCTGGAATGAACGTTTGTCAACGAAGAATGTTCCAGGTGAACTCATCTTACACCAGAAACTTGTCCAAGTAGCTTTGGCGTAAGCTTCGCACATGCCTTCCCAGCGATCTTGCCGTCTGGGGGCAGTTCCGATGTAATCGTCTTCAGGGCTATGGAGTGGCATCAGAACTCATCACTCCGCACTATGTGCAGGTGCTAACCAAGCCCAGATATATCTCGTAGCTCCTCATCCTTTCCGACCGAATAGTTGATAAGACTGTCTACGACAAGTTCCATTTGGTTCTCTCTGATGATCTTGATGAGTTGTCCGAGACTTCAAGAGTACCGTGCGACGCGATCCTTAACGTGATGAAGCCAACGCTGAGCGCGGATATCAAACACACCATTTGACTGCCTGGTTTTTGACCTCGGAAATTGTATCTTCGACGAGTTTGAGTACTTGGCGGAGAACTTTGTTTTCAGTAGTCTCATCGCCGAAGAAGCTGTTAGGGTCTTGCTTGATCTCCAGCATTAGATCGTTCAATCCCATGAACCTGCAATACAAGTTTGAAAGCCTCAGGATCAGCAACTCTGACGCGTCTGGAGGGTGATTGCCAACCTGAAGTCCTGGTCGGTGGACTGCATCTAGAAATCCCCGGCAAAGTGAGTTAGTTGTTCGTGCGTGCGCAGCAAAGACGATCATTACTTTTTCCACCAAACTATTCATCAAGTATGTTTTCGTCATCCTGAAGGACGGTCAGGTGAAAGACGCATACAACGAGTGAGCGCGCACACGGTGGACAGGAGCGAGAGCGGATCTTTACCAGTGTACAGCCACCACCCCAACCAGCACTTGTAAACAGTAGATGCCACTTGCCAGCAGTTTTCGAAAAACTGCATTATTTCGTCAAACATTGTTTTCTGGGAAAACATATCGACCACGACTTCTCCCGCAGCCAGCATTCCCCATCTCCCCCCATCTTCCGCATGTCTGTGCCCCACAACCGCAAACCAGCGCATTTATAGGATGTAATGTGTAAGTTCCTACTGTCGAAGTTGAACAAAGTAAATATTGAAGATTCTCGATCCAAATACGGTAGAGGATACCGTGTGAATGCTCTTTCCAGGAATCCACGCTGCATCTTCACTGCAGAAGATGCAGCCTGAATTCGTTAAGTATTACATTTCCAATGGATACACTCCAATAATGCCAAGGTGTGTGTAAATGAATGTTTGACTATACAAATGAACGTGGAACGTGAAAAGAAAAAAGCCACAGGCATTAGTTGACCGAGTTATCGTTATCTAGTCTAAAAGCAAAGAAAGAAAGAAGAAAGAAGCAACTCGTTCAAGGCCAATCTCAATCGCTGTCGGATCCCAGCCAGCCAGCATCCGATAACAACATGTTTGTGTTCTGAATGTTCGGTTTGATGTGTCCGTTCAGAGGTGCAAACCACTTGCGAACTTTGGTCCTTGCCACATAAAACTCCACACACCAAAACAGACCATAGTACTATGATCGATTTGTCAATCCAAGAACACAAACGGCGCGTGAGGTTTCTTACATATCTCGTCCTTCCTTGCTTTGCTTGGCCAACGACATTGCCGCAATACCATTCGCCATCACTGGCACAGACCCATACAATATCCCCGCTCTGGAAGACAAAGTTTCAACGGGTTCAAGCACCCTAGGGTTCTGGCGCTTACCTTGAAACGATACGGCCATGGCTCGTCGAGTTCGTCTGGGTGTGTTTTCGAAAATATCGGGTCTGCCCAGTCGCCATCATCCCATGTGGTGAGGTCGACGGAGTGTAACTCCGATTTAGCTGGAGTGGGGCGCCCCGTCTTACTACCATTATTTGGTCGGTTGGAAATTGAACGTTGTTCACGATATGTTGTTGCGGGAGACATGGGTGCTGTTTGAGCGAGCCTGAGCGGTATCGAATCTATCAATACCAACCATGCCACTTATATGCTGCAGAGGATGGACCTGAGTGGACAAGACACAGGTTCCCCACAGCTTGTGGTTTCCTTTGTTCTGTGTATTATATCTGGAAATTTGTGGAAACATGCTTTGATTGGAATTTTACAATAAAATCTAGCCGCCTGGGCCGTCCTGGGAATACAATAGTCGTCATGCGTTCCAATAGCCTGAGTGTGCCAGGGACCGTCGGAGTCTCGTGGACCCAGACGAGCTTTGACCCACATAGCAACTATTATTGACAGGGGTCTAGTACCATGATGCAGATCAATGAACAGCTTTGAATGATCGTACTTTGAATGCTGTACGTTGCCCAAAACACCACTGCACCATGCCTAGTACGGAAATGGAAGCACCCCCTCCATCGGCCCAGTAATGTCATCCTTCTCTGCGCATTCATCCAAATATCCGAGAAGGACATCCCGGTACCGCCTACGCCCCTTGTAAAATGCGACATCTTCGGGCCAACTCCTGACTGCGCTTGCCAGGCGTGCCGCAACACCCCGCTCCCGTGCGAGCTCCTCCACTTTAAACTGATACGTACGTATTCCAAACACGACGGCGCCTGTACGGGAAAGTCGACGCAGGGTCTGTCTTTCGCTCCTGAGGCGGAGAGTCGAAGGGGAGAGAAATGGGACATCCCTTGTGCCATGGCCTCGCCCGTGAGCAAAGTCATCTTCCGAGCCGTTAAGAGATTCGGACCAACTGAGCTCCTCAGGGTCAATATTGGATAGAGTTTCCTCTGTACCTAATACTGTCTCTGGAACTCTTGGTGGGATGACCTGTATGGAATAATTGTTCCTAATCACTGGTTTGGCGAGAGGTAAACGTTGGAAGAAACGATTCATGCTGAGTTGCAGTTTCTCCTTAACTATGAGCGGACTGTTGAAGAGGTTTACATTCTTCGTAAAATGAATGCTCTTACACTGAGGCACCTCACCAGAGAGATGTATTTCGTCTAGCGACATTCCAATTTTGTCGCGCATGCGCCAAAATCCTGAAAGAGGTAAAGAAAAGGCCATCATTCTGGAGATGTCATGTAGCACAGACTGAGACACAGACCAGGCACACAAATGAGTCCTGCTTGGAAGTAATACTTCCCGTCCGCTCCTTGTACAGTACAATGAGCAGTGCAGATAGTCATTGTTCGCTGGTCGTATTACCTTCTATCATGATTGCGATGTCATCTTGCATCCTTGCCCAGATAGTCAGCGGCGTGAATGGTCAACTACAGCAACAACGCTCCTCCACTTACAGGCCGTTTATTATTCTGAACGCCTCCTCTCCCATTTCCACATCGTCCATTGATTCGAGGACCCCAAGATCGTACTTTCCTCCCGTCTCAATGACCTCGATTGTCTTGACTGGCATTTTTCCATGCCACGATAAGGGTATCCCTCCGATGGTCGGTATAGAAGCCAACGGTGGGAGACGTGAAATGCGGAATGAGGATGGGTACCGTTGAGGTAGATATTCCGCAAGCTCGTAAAGTAACTCTTTCACTGCAACTCAGGCTTAGCAACCATAGATGCAGGAAAATCTTTCCCGAACCACAAACCTGCTTCAGCTCCGCCCGCAACCCGTACAGATTCATCGTCGCGAGCAGGAAGGACGCGTAAGACCGTTTTCCCGCAGTGGTTTACTCGGAAGCTGCGAATGCGTTGATGGAACATGAAAGACTCGTCAAGTTCCATCCATTCAGTCCAAGGCATGGTACGAATGCCCATTGTTACGCTAACCGAAGTGTGAGTGACGCGGAACCTCGATGCGAAGTAGCGCACGGCTTCGTTGTACGAATCATTGTCACGGGTACAACAATAGGCAAGATAACCGTGCAAGAATTCAACTTACTGGTACTCGCCCCATCTGAAAGGACGGTATGGCACAGGCTTCACATCCTTTATTGGGTGAGGACAAGGTGTTATCTCTGGGTACTCAAAAACTAGAGGGGTCCAGACTTTTATGTTTGGGATCCGGAATCCGGATGGATTGGAATCCCCGTATGCGACGAATTATTAGTAACCCTCCGAACAGAATACTCAACATCTATCATACCTCCTGGTTCCCGATCTCTATTCAGATCCTTCCGTTGTGCTGGTTCGGTATCAGGACTTTTTTCCGTTCCATGTCGCTTAGATCGGCCCCATCTGAGAGCTTTGTAGATGGAGTAGATTGCGAGCGATTGAAGGACAACTGGGAATAGGACGTGAAGAAAGGTAGACTTGTTTCCTCCCTGACCGATAGTTGCGAGACTCGTGATCCACGCATCCATCGTTGAATGTTTGAACGTTCAACGTTCGACGTTGAGGCCTTGAAGCCTGAGGCGTGATCGTGATGGATTGATCAGAAGGTCGATCCGTGCGACTGTGTTTCCAATCGTAGCGGCGCAAGCTAGTCTGGTGACCAGACGGCTTGCCGCTCGCCTCCTCTGGTGACCAGACTAGGCGGAAGCGCCAGTCCCCGACTCCCTCCAACATAGTTTATCATTGAATTATTTACTTATTATTTTTTGGTCAAGAAAATTGTTTTATTCAGCGGTTTAGTAGACAAAGGGATTTAGGGACACAAGACATGATACCATGCAATATTATTAGTAACCGGGACAATGCTAGCCAGTCACTGGCCATGACGCAAGGTACAGGTGACGCGGTACATTCGATGGTTCGGGATCATCTGGGCAGAAATATCGCGGAGCACACAGTGAACCGCAGAACTTGGTGGATGGATCCTCGCAAGAAGATAATATTGAGGTACATCGAGGGAAGAGCAAGCATATCATGATGTCCCCGATGATCATGTATGGTGTATGGTAACTGTAGTCTACATACTGGGCAGAATCTGCAGAAGTTGTATATTAGTGAGTGTTGGGGAAAGATACATGCATGGTTGTCTCACCCCCAATAACAAAAACTCGACCACCACCAAACTTGTCCACCATCCTGGTGTTGGGCCTGCCTCGACTCATATGGGATCAGCGAACCTGTCCTTTAAATATGGCTTACCGGAATTCTGACAGAACAACGACCTTTCTAACATTGATTTCGTGTCCTACCAGTTCGGACATGCACTTGAACATCAACTTCTTGTCGGCGATCAGCTGTTGAGAGTCATATTCCTTCGTGCTCATCATGAACTGGAAACCATCAGGGGCTATTTCGTCCGTTGGGCGCAGCATGAAGCTAGCCGAAGTTGAGATACAGCATAGAACAACATCGGGAAATTGAGACTTACAAGTTAGACGATCTGCTGCCGAGGAAGTGCCAGTGCTGAAGCAGTTCCAGTGAATGGTCCCACATTAAATATTCCGTAGACAAGAAATCATGCTTACTTTTCTGTCGATCCCCTCCATCTCTAGGCAGATATCACCAACAACGGAGAAATCTTCCCTGGTTTCGCAGAGGAATGTTAACCCAAGTTGTTTCCGAGTTACTCCTAGCCGAAAACATGACTCATCGCATTTTAACGGAAGGGCTGATTCGTAAAGGTCGCACACCTCTAGCACCATCCGCGCCAATAAGATATGAAGCCTCGAATACTTCACAAATCTCTTCGCCGTCCTTCCTCTTGACCAACTTTGCGAGCACCCGCTCCCCGTCCTCGAATGATTGGAGTTCCGTCCCAGCTCGATCGAACAACCATACTTTTCAAGGTGAGAACGTAGGATACCTTCTAGCGGTGGTTGACTGAGGAACATTGGTTATTCTACAGAACATACAGAGTTAGTCGTCGCCACAGGAAAGATGAAGTCCACTTGCATAAGGAATCGAGGGTGTTGGGTCGTTGTGAGTGAACATTGAGAAGGTCTTGGTAGGTTCGAGGGTGCCGGCCTTGTATTCCTGTATAGGGAGCACTGGCGTAGCCCTCTGATGAATCTCGTGTGCGCGGAGAAAGTGGAATATTTCAAGGGTGCGGGACTATTGAAATAACAAAGCCAAACTATCTATTAGCGTACATTGGCATGTGGAATCGGGGCTTACCCAAAGCCCGTGGCCACGCTGGCTGATACGGTGATGGGGTTCCTTGTCGATGATTCGAACAGGGATGCAATTCTGCAACAGTGTGAGCGCAACGACGAGCCCGGATGGCCCACCGCCAGCCTAGCACACAACGGTCTACGTTAGCCATGTCGATTGCACCATGAATCAGAGAGAACCCACCAGCATCTTCTCTCAACCGAGACCAGGAAGTCCATTCTTCATCGAAATCTCCAGCTCTAACGGGGGCTATCCAATCGATAGCCAACAACGGGCTAACCATCGAGTAGAGTTGCATACCAAGAGCGGCGCGGCGGAATTGTGTGATGGCTTGCTAAGTGTCCAATATTGTAGTGATGCCGACCTGAGACCCAGGCAGGTGTTCCAGTCGTGCGAGTCATCTCTGTGATAATATTCTGTGAAAGATAATGTAACCGACAACGCGGGGCATGTTTGAGGTCCAGGACAAGTTGCACGTCACTGGCTGCATGTAAGTAAATGTGAAACGCATTGGGAAGCACGACGATAATTTAAGGCGTCAACACATACAAATATGTTACATAGGTTTGTGCCTGTACGCGATTTGTATCATAGGGTAGACGTTTGCTGCCGGGGAGAGCACCCTCTCAAGTAAGTACATGCACATGAGCAGGAGCAATGCTGGGGTATCCATCACCTCAGATTAGTTTCATCCTCATGTTTCCACAGATATTTCGGGCTTATTTTAAACTTCAAAAATAACATTGTGTTCGTCAGTTTTTTTCCAATTTGAGCAGTTGCATATCAGAACGACAAAACAACTGTTTTTCATGGCGAAAGCGCGAACACGAAACTCTTCACGGCTATATTCTACCGACTTCAATACTATAGATTTCCGCCGACGTGCAGAGTGCGTCACAGAGATCTAGACTTCAATTTCCTGCTCCGCCGAAATGTCGCATTATTTAATCTTCAGCTATTTTACTTGCACCTGAGCACCGCCCGTCACCTTGTGCCAGCGAACATTTACATTTGTTTCCTCGCACTGCTCAGCAGGTCACTGGCAATCCTGGTTTCCACCCATGCCCTGGTTAGTCTTCTCTTCTCTGTACTTATTCTCAAAGGCCTGACATGGTCCTTCCACAGGCGATCGGACATTCTTCAAGCGTTTGCTTTTGAGCGAGCTGTTGTGACGCCATATACCTTCGCCACTATATGCGTACCGACCGTCTTCAGCTACTATGTCATGGCTGTACTGGTACAATTACCACACACGAGTCTTTACCGAGCCGCACTCCTTCCCTTAGTGTTTTGGACGACCTTCCGAGCCAACAACTCTCTAGATTTTTCGTGGAATTATCCAGGTTACAATTATCTCAATCAGGGACTAGCGGTGAGTGTCAAGTTTCGCCGGGATTGTAGTGGCTCGAACTCCGCAATCCAGCTAGGCATGTTTAGCATCGCAATGCGAAGCACGGCATGGGTGTTTACACAGCGGCCTTACACCAGATTGCCAATCTGCAAGTCGGGAAATGCCACAATCAATGGTCAAAATGGAAATAC
>JBBPSL010000035.1:54022-64924 GCA_038093555.1 Butyriboletus appendiculatus
TCAAACATCACAAAGTTGCCACCCCCCAAACCCACCATGTCCCTCCTTCACGCCGGAGAAAAGGTATACATTACCACCGCTGACACCTGCTCACATCTCACCATGTTTTAGGACCCGTCTTTCTACCCTCAGAGCACGACGACCTTCCTCCCGCTATAGCATTCATGGTATCTCACATCATTTCATATTCTGTCTCACCGCTCATTTATCATTCAAGACCTTGGAAAGCCATTCCACCCCGATAACCGCCCTTGATTTCTCAGAACCATACGGAACATTAGTCAGCTCGTCACAGGATGACCCTCAACCACGGGTTTCGGACTTGATGACAGGATCCGAGATCGGCCGTTTATGTGGTCACCGTGGTGCAGTCAAGTGCATTCAGGTAGAGGACAACTTGTGCTTGACTGGCAGTGAAGATGCTTCTGTTCGATTATGGGATCTTCGTCTCGTGGATGACAGCTGGGAAAAGGACGCACTAAGCGACGTTGTAGAAGAAGACTCAAGCTCGTACCATGACGGAGAGCTGATCGAGAAACCAGACTACAGGTCTGGCACAGTGAGCGAAGCTGGTACAGACTCCGAGGGACCTTGTGTGAGGACGTTTGACGGACATAGCAAGGCAGTCACAGCTCTTTATTTCGAAGACGAATGTTTGGTGAATGTCGTCCGTGATGCTGTGCGCAACTATGTTAACTCTTGATAGGTCACGGGTGCATCGGACAAGACGCTCCGTCAGTGGGATCTCACCACTGGTCAATGTGTGCTCGCGATGGACATCCTTTGGGCGATCTCCCACTCTCAAGTCGCCCCACCTGGTAGTCTATTACCGTTTTCTGGGGCAGCCGCCGCCACAGGCACGTTCGCCGTGCCAACGCCACCATACGCGGATGGGAGTTGGGATATGTATCAAGACTTTGTAGGGAGCGTCCAGTTCTGGGGTTACGGGCTCGTGAGTGGGAGTGGCGATGGTGCGGTCAGGATGTGGGATAGTGAGTATCTTGCTCAATCGTGCTTTCATCAAAGGAATAATGATCCGTAGTGCGCACTGGCCAGGCTCATCGCACCCTGCTCGGACACACAGGACCCATAACATGCCTACAGTTTGACGAGATCCATATCGTCAGTGGCAGTCTGGACAAGTCAATTCGAGTGAGTATAGACATCGCCTTAACATATTGGGTACATCAGTCATGTTTGTCCTTTTTGAGGTATGGGACGTGCGTTCTGGCGGGGTGTTCGAAACCCTCAAGTACGACCATGGATTGACTGCGCTGCAGTTCGACACCCGCAAAATCGTCGCAGCCACGGGGGAAAACGGTGTCAAGGTATACTGCGCACGTCACATTCACGCTTTACACGCTCTCAGCGCAATTCTTCTTTTGCACTCCAGATTTACAACCGTACCACCATGCAACACTCCACGCTGTGGACAAACGGACACACCCGACCGGTGACTTGCCTCCGGTATATGGACCGCTATCTCGCTTCGGGCGGACGTGATTCAACCGTGAAGATCTGGACACTTTGAATCTAGGTCGTGTGGGAGCTTCGCAGATACCTCGACCTGACTGACGATTCGGACTTAAACCAGCATCAGTAACCCCGCAAGCAGATGTAGCATACATACATATACAAACCGCCTTATTCCACATCATCTAGACTATACCCCAAGTTGTTTGGTTGATCCGATTCTCCGTCGCACAGTGAACAATACTCCCGACTGGAGCTTATCGTGGTAGGTACCATATTGTCGGTGTTTCTTCGCGTAGCCGCAGACACTTTGTTAGACCACCGCAACCAACGGGCTGTGCTCTGGCGTGGAAGAACATATAAGGCGAGCACCCTTATATTGACATGACATTGTAGATGATCAACTCGGACCCGACACCTTCCCCTTCCCGTTTCTCCCCGACGTTATACGAACTTGATCCAATTAAACTTTAAAGATACTGTTTCCCTCCGCTTCGGAGTCAGTTCTTTCGGACACATTGCCCAAACAGAGCCTTCGTATGCAGTCTGCGAGATGAACTGACTATACCGTGCTATAGACCTTCTTCCATCGATTTTTGCCCATGGATCGTTCTTGCTATTGTTCGTCCGAACCATATGCACTAAACGTGGTGGCAAAAGCAAAGGTCGTGGCTCGAATTCCATACCATCGACACTATATTTCAAGGCCGCCAGGGTGCTTGTGTCTATATTACTCTTTCTGGCACTTGCTATTGCATGGCCTCATCAAGATACCCCGGCCGTCAGGCCGCGCAGTAGGAGTCGCTATCGCAAGCCGAGGAATAACTCAAACGTTACATTCTGTGCCGAACGTGTTGTGATATGCCTACGGGGTACTTCTCACATTGCTTTCAGTACTTGGTCTCGACTTTGGAAGCGGTCAGCTACTAGTAACTCAACACGCGGATTTTCCGTTTGTGCCTCTGGAGCGATCGCACATCAGGCCATTCCTTACACTTGGAGGGTTGACACACCAACTTGATTTGTACAGTGCCTATGGAAGATACTTTGCTTTGTATCCTCGAGATCGTCATACCACTTGGAATAGCAACCCGGAAACGATACAGTGCATAAACTTTTTCCAGAGCAGAATGTCAATATCCACTTGTAATCTGAGACTTGCTCCCAGCTCCCCCAAGGCATCCAGAGCAGACGCCATCCTCGTTGTCACTCCCGCTTTATTCTTGGCTAAACCCATTGATCAGCGAAGTATAAATTTTCCTCCGGACGTACTGTGGCAAGACTAGCTTCTCGAAATTCCCCTGTAAGTCGAAAATGAAAATCCCACTTTTTCGTGTGCTACCAGACTCTGTATTCGCATAGCACCTCAAATCTTGCGGAATTCATAGATCTTATTCTTATGCAGGCTTTTTGTGAGTCCAGCATTGTCGTGCACGAGACATGGCTTTGTTGACGCCGTTGGCGAGCATCAGAATGCGTTACGCTAGCGTTTTTAGTTTTGGTTTAGGTGCCTTTACACCTTGCAAGTTCATTCGCGTTGGAACAGTTTCTCGGGTATGGATCCGACCCCCGAGTATTTATCTATCATTGCTCATCGATGTCCGGTCTAGGTATCTGGAAAGCCGAGGTAAAGGAGCGACCACTCGACCGATAACATGGATCATTCTCCTTTTCCTCGGTCTGATCACGTATTTCATCTCATACCAGCGGTCCATTTTCATCGGAATAAGTCATTCACCCGCGTCAGGTGAACATATCCTGGATGATCACTTTGTAGACCTGGGCGGCTATACACATGGAAGCGCTTGTTTCGCACCTCGTATTCAAGCACGCCCTGCGGATCCGGCTCCGTAACCGCGACTGAGGATTTCCTACCGTTCGGTATGCCGCCAGCGATTTTGCGAGGAGGCTGAGTCGACCGAGCGGTCGGCGTCCCCGTGCAGATCATATTACGCATTGCCTTTCTACAAAGGACTCTGGGCTGAAGGTGAGTTGGATGTATCCGACAGGGTTCCCTAAATGACATGGCACGGTGCTCTAGTAGTAGGCGCTGCGGTCATGACGACCCACTTTCCGGCCTCGGTGTACATTAGTAACCCGTCCCAAATTGAACGTCCTCTGGATGATGACATCCAGGTACTATATCTCCCATTCTCTGGTTCACCCCATCTGAAAGTCGTCGTAGACGGCTTGAACGTATTGCGAGCTACATGGACATAAAGCAAGAGGCTGAGCCAATCAGCAGGCCAAGTCCACACGCATACTTGCGAGTGGAAAACCTCTCAGCTCAATACGCGAGTGTATGCAGCTCTCTTTTCCCGCGAAAGTCATACCTTGTTACCGCTCTTCCAGGATTGGTGCGTAGCCCTTGCGCTCTGGTAATTATGGAATATCTGAAGTACCTTGGCAGTTGGTCGCACTGGGAGCGGCAAGGTAGTCTCCCACTTTTCCCAAGTCATTTTGCCGACTAGACTCGTCGTATAACAGACCTCGCCCGCGCTCTCTCACATGCGTTGCCTCGTCACCGAGGGCGAGGTGTATCATGATGGCATCCTCACATTCCCCATCGAGCCCGCGGTTCTGCGTCAAGTTTCGCCACCATTCCGCAAACAAGGAAGCTCCACTGGCCATGGTGCATCATTCAGCATAAGACGATCGTCTTCCACGAGCACACGATTCGAGTACTTTAGATGAAACAACTACCTAAGCATTTAAAGCCTGAGGATAGAACGGAGACCAAACAGCACAACAACAGAAAGAAAAAAAAAGGCAAATAGAACAGATCTACACTTTTCAAATCACTTTGTCAGATCAGGAGCGCCTGTGGCCAGAGTCTTCGGCTCGACTGCTACGATGGTAGTCCCTGACGCGCACCCCTTCCCGCGGAGGGCCAGCGTACCTATCGCCGTTCGAATGACTTGGTCCCGCGTATCTCGAATCATATCGCGGAGGTGGACTGAATGAGCGACGTCTGGAATGAGACGTTGTATAATTCACAGAGTAATGTGAGAAGGTATGATCTTACCGAGATCGAGACCCATTCGCGCCGCTGCCAGGGTAAGGAGGTGGTGGCGTCAACTGACGTCTACGTGTTTCATGCGTTTGATAATGGCCCCTGGTGAAGGCGGTCATCGATATTTGAACTTCAGCGTAGAGTGTGCTTACCGAAGCGCTTTGTCCTGATCGTCTCTCCCAGAAGGCGGGGGACCAGGAGGAGTTCGAGGCCTTCCGCTGTGCGCTGGGTATGCTGCACTTCTGTCTTCTGCATGAGGAAGGCGCCTATCATACCGATCGTAGGAATCGCGATGAGGTGGCGCCCCACTCGAAGGGTAGTCCCTCTCAGAACCGTGATATCCAGTTCGGTCATAGCGAGACACCGGTGGTGGTGGTGGGGGAGAGCTTCGCATGCGATAATCATCGTATTCGCGACGTGGAGGTGGATTGTCACGACGGTCACGTGGCGGGCTTAAAGCCCGCTGATGATCTCGCGCTGGAGCGGGTGGGGCCGGAGGAGTGTCATAATAGCGACCATCCCTCGAGCTAGTGTGCCTTGAATATTCATCTCGATATGCATGAGCATCTCTAGGTGGATGGTCATGGTAATCACGGGCGGGATAATTGCGATCGTGTGGGGGCGGATCATACGTGGCACCACCGCGCCTAATGTGATATACTCAGCTCGTACGGACGATGAACGTTGGAGATCAACACTTACGATTGAGGGGTGGTCGGACGAGGGCACTCCCTGTCGTGGATTCTAAGTTTTGTATCGAATGCCCAGATCACCGCGTACTCACCTCGCCCAGTGACCGTTTTCACCGCATCTGAAGCACGCACCGGGTTCTTCGGACCGTTTGAACGTCCGTCCACGACTATGAGAAAGCTCGACCCGGATTTTGTTCCCCATGAAAAAGCCTTCGTGATACCTGGCAACGCTTTCCTCTGCAGCCTCCCTGCTGTCAAACTCCTAAAACAGATTCCCAACATTTCAGCGACGAGATCAAAACAGAAAGCTGGAAGAATATTTACCACGAACCCATACCCAAGTCTAGAAAATGACAAAATGGTGTTAGTGAGAGCCTTTTTTTTTATGAATTAAAAAAAATCCACTTGAGTTCGATGGTGACGATGTTGCCTATTTTGCCAAAGCAATTTCGCAAATCCTCCGAACGAGTGTTTTCGGGGAGGCCACCAATGTAAATTTTGTTCGGCTAAGTGGCGCAGAGTTCAATACCGGGGCCAGATAAAGGAGGGAAGCGACAACGAGAAGAAAGCGAGGGCCAATGAGCGAAAGGAGCACGAAGCGGAACACGGTCTAGACAAGCAAGTAGACAAGGAACCCAATCGCCACGCCCCTGGATCTCGAAAGGTGGGGCAGATCGAAGTCCAAATGCCAGTTACCAGTGTAGCCCCCAGAGCACGACATAAGCTGCGAGCGGGCTGCCTAGGGTGTGGAACATCGACACGAACAGGGCACGAGGACAGGAGACGACAGGAGCAGCAGAGTAGGAATGAAACAGCAAAAACGAGAGGATAAGACCTAAGCACCTTGACTTGTCTGTCCCGAGTAGATTCCATCTTGGCACCGCGCGTTTCTTCGAATGCTTTGCCAGTAGCCATTTTGGCAGCCCGCCCATCATCGTCGAGTTGGACGTCGCCGTTCTCGATTTCGTGGGTGGTGGTGGGACCCATTGCTGTGTCAAAATCGTCGTCAGCCAGACTCCACTCAGCGGTGCGTGTACCAGGGCCCATTGCGGTAAGAGATGCGGGTGATGTTGTTCTGAGTTCTTCTCAAGTTATTTTCTTGCTTTTATTTATTTATTCATGTATTACGTGGCTTAATTACGTGGCTTGATTATCGTTCGTCTAAGTTAAGTTACAAGGAAACCACCCACAAGCCCATAAACAAGCAAAAAGTCCATTGTCCTTGACAACCAGTTTCTTTTTTCTTTCTTCTCCAGCACTCTCAAGCAAGAGTCCATAGTCCGCTAGCAACTCCAATTACGACGAGCATAAGAACACTGCCGAAAACTGTCCCATCAAGGGCAGCTACGCCATTAGTATGAGGAGTGGAGGAGCTTGATCCCCCGCCAGAACTGCCAGTGGAGCCGGCAGGGAGCGTGGGGACAGAGATGCCAGTGGCACTAGCCAAGCAAGATGAAGCTGCCGCATTGACTGCACTGGTACCCGATGGTGCGTGAGTGTTGACAGTACCATTCCCACCAAAGCTGCAAGCCTGAGCATTGCTGCCGTTGTCGAGATACCACTCGGTCAGTACCCAAGAGAGCATAACAGCTACCGAAAATCATCTTAGTGATCCGACTCAAGACAAATGAAAAAAAATGACACGTACTTGGATCACAAGCGGACACGGCGCCATACACGCCAGTGGTGCCGTTGGCCGCAATGGGATTGCAACTGCTGCCAGCCTGCCCAAGCATACTGCAACCGTAATTAAGCAACGAACCGACAATTGCACTGTAGTTCGAGGTCGTTGGAGTGAACTGGCAGCTCAAATTGTTCTCCAAGCATGTGCAGGCGGCAAGATCGGGAGTAGGTGGCAAAGTGGTGGAAGCAAGCATGGTTGAGTTCTGCTGGGGGCAAGCCGGGTATCTCGTCGATCCAGCTGCGCTCTGGGAGGGTGACTTAGGAGGTGAAGCCTGAGTGTACTGAGTCTTGAGGTTGTCGAAATTCTGGTTGACTGTAACTGTGCTACCATCAGCGGAAATCGAAACTATACCATAGTTGCCTTGCGCGCTCGCAGCGGGGAAGTAGGAGAAGGCAACACCACCCGACCAGACAGGGGACATATTAGAGCTGAGAAGAGCTCCGACTTCACTCCAGTCAGTTGGTGGATTCGTGGGGCAACCGTATTCGCTAAAGTAGGCGGGAACATTGTAGGCTGAGTAGAGAGCCTCCGTTCCAGCATAAGATGCCTGGAAGGTCGAACTTCCGCACCATTCACTGCATGGGTGTCAGATATCTCGGACTGGAGCAGAATTTAGTTGTGGTACGCACTAGTCGTTAAGCCCGTAAAGATCGATTGCAGTGGCACCAGAGTTAGTACCCGAGGGATCACAAGAGAGATATTCAGCAAGGGGAAGGATCCATGACGGATCGCCGTCGATGGCAGCATATCCAACAAGAGCAGACGACTTGATGGAGTTGCTGTAATAAAAATAGTTCAGCGAACTGCGGGAACAACTTCGGCGCAATACTCACAGGTATGACTTGATGTCGCGGGCAGCTGCTTTCACAAACGTAGCTGCAGCTGTTCCGTTGGCTGCGATGACGACTTCGTTTCCTACGTTGTAGGCCAAAACGTTGTCATACTTTGAAAAGGCCTGGATAGTCTCGATATATTGATCTTGGAGGGCTGTTGTCCATGCTGGAGCAGCGCGATCGATGGAGCCATTCACAGGCAAGGACAAGTCGATTCTACGACACGGTCAGGACTCCCCACATGTGCGTGAGATTCCGGCACCCGTTGCTTACATGGTATAAATTCCAGCATTGCTGAATAATTCCATACAAGTGTCGTGGTTCAGCGCTGAGTTGACACTGTAGGCACGAATAGTGTTGACGCCGAGTTGCTGGAGATAGGGCAAGTCACGCTGACAAGTGGTACCATTGGACAAAGGGTCGATGTAGGTAGAGGGCTCGAGGAAAGGGTTGTTCGGGTCAGCAACGACCTGACCTAGAGAGAGATATGAGGCGATATGCAATAGGAGACGCACGGGAGACGCGCACCCTGTTCCTGGTATGCGACACCTTTGATGTAGAATCTGTTACCATCGGCGGTATAGAGGTATCTACCAGCTCGAGCGACGGTCTGAATGGCTTGCACGCCGGAGAGAATGGCACCAGCAAAAATGAGGGAAGCTGCGATGCGTGGACGCATAGCTGATGGAAAAAGAGAAAGAGTGGTAGAGAGCGGAATCAGCTGTCAAGCCTTTTAATATGACGAGCGGCCACGGTGGGGCAAACCTTGATCCGGTTTATAAGTACCACACTGGGACTTGCCGGACCTGAACAAATTCACCGGCGTCGAGTAAATAATTCACATGGGCGACAATGAAATCTTCCCAACTCTACTCGGACTCAAGGCTGTACTGATATCCATTCGCCCTTCAGCCTGTAACAAACGGGAAAGGCATCAGAAAGCTCTGAAAGGGCAGCCGCGTCTGCGGCGAGTGCCTACCGTCCGCCTAAATCGTCTCCTGTGCTCATGTCTCTTGTCCACGGCCCTCTTGGCAACCGGGCCCCAGCTGCGCTTTACTTATCGAAGTGGTACTTAGCAGGGCGTTTCTCGTGTAGCATCGGAGTATCAAACAAGCGCTGACCATGTCGGTCTCGATACATCCGTTAATATATGCACGTCGGTTCAGACGCGAAATTACAGTTCGTGAGGCACAGTGGCGCGTACTGCGACAGGACCTCGAAGACGCACGTGAAAGAGTTTGCGGGAGAAAGATCTCGGAAAACTGATACTGACAGCCTGGCATCTATTTCCGCACATCAGCAACAGCCAGGTAACAATGATCCAGAAAGCAACGACGCATAGATTGCACAATAAGTACACAAGGTAGTGCTGCGGCATGGTTCGCCATTAAACAGACATTGCTTTAGATGAGTGGCAGATTAAGGCTGTACAAATGCGGCAGATAGAGGCGTGTAAAGAAAGGGCAAGAAAGTGAAAACGTTCAGAAAGCAAGACCAAGTAATAGCTA
The DNA here is from genome assembly GCA_038093555.1 of Butyriboletus appendiculatus. Taxonomy (NCBI): domain Eukaryota; kingdom Fungi; phylum Basidiomycota; class Agaricomycetes; order Boletales; family Boletaceae; genus Butyriboletus; species Butyriboletus appendiculatus. The sequence goes on from JBBPSL010000035.1 coordinate 63,226, forward strand.
TGGGGATTCAATTGTGTATGCCGGACCAAAGTACAAGTGTGCGAGGTGATATGATCGAAACCGGCCGATGCCCATAGGTCGAAAGGGGGTACTCCACGAAGACGAGACAGACAAGCAACATTGGAGGTATCGGGCGTCGAATGCAAGGGAGATAGAATATACATAGAATAGGGCATTAACGAGCGGCTAGAAGGTTGAAGCTGGGTCGACAGTAACGCGGTGGTTGCCACAGGATGTTTTACATCCCGTAGCCGTAGCTCTGGTAGGGATCGCTCAATGATCCAGCGAGGCCGACGTTGCCAAAGCTCACGTTAGCGTATGCCGACACACCAGAATAGCCAGCAGCGTGGGTATGGGGGGGTGTCAAGCTGGCATTATGAGGCGAGTTGTTTTGTAAAACATATCCGTCGATGGAACGTGCTTGGAGACCATGGAGTTGAGGAGGCGCCAGATGTGAATGACCATAGGAGCCTTGCCCTTGCATTCCATAAAGGTTGGCCTGGGATCCATAAATCTCTGCAATTGGGCCATTGGGGTGGACACTCTGTGCGAGGTGCCGCCCAGCAGCAGGGGGATGAGCTAAGCCGAGCGCCTGATTCATGTTGATCATTTGATGGCCATGGTATCCGCTATTGTAGTTGTCTACTTGCTCACGTTGCAGCTTGTTTTGAATGCGTTTACCATAGGGAGTGTTGCGGATGAGCGGGAGAACCGGACGAATACCCTCGACGAGGAGGGCACGTTGGGTAGGCTCTGCGTAATCGAGTGCAGTCTGAATGTCATCAGTAAATGGGATTCCAAAGAATATGATCACCAACCTGAACACAATAATTGCCATACGAGTCACGCAATAACTTCTCCAGACGCGAACGATTAAGCAATTCTTCGATGAGCATTTTTCTAGTGCTATGTTCGGCCACACGAACGCACTGTACGGCAGACTTGGCATGAGAAATCGACGATGCACATGTTAACGGGACCAACTTTTTCAATAACATTGGAACTGAATTTCTGAACTGAAAGAGCGCATACATTCCCGGCGAATTGACGGATGACAGCATCGCTGAAGCGATTGTCGTTCAGGTCCAAAATATACTGTACGACCTAGCAACCAGAAAGAAGTTGAAAACATGATGCCATGGTGATGTTTCGTGGTACTCACGTAGTTGCCATAGGGGTCCTGGACCAACGTGAGAGCGTTGTAGGTGATCTCATTCACAAGTTGAATGCGTTGGTGGTCGGAAGCGTGGTCAATGCATCGTTGTAAAACACAGCATCCGTGGCGGTGAGTTGCGACTTCAACGCAATTAGCAGCGACAGCGTTGTAGATAAACTGCAGAGGATCAACGTAAGCGTAAAGATAACAGAATGACGTGACGCAGGTACCTGGTTGTCCTCAGGGGCGAGCTTGTTGAGACATTTCTGAATGACATGGTTGCCGTTGAGGTCCTTGATAAGCACAACAACATGGAGGCTGAGCGCGACAATAATGGAATGGATCTGAACATTGTATCTCTGATCAGTCTAAACTCCTCCGTAAGTCTGGAAGAGAAGAGAAAAAGTGAATCAGACTTGCCTGTCGTCTAGTGGACAGGAAGTCAATCATTTTTTGTACAGCACGAGTACCATGCATGTTGAGTGATATATTGACCAAGTCTTGCGCAACCGATTCACAGATAACATTCCGTTGTTCGTCGGT
>JBBPSL010000036.1:5393-33158 GCA_038093555.1 Butyriboletus appendiculatus
ATGCATTGACAAACGCCTGGGCCATCGGATCGCTCAGGGAAAGGCCAGCGTACAGGGAGAGATTACGTTTGGTCTCTTCCCAGACAAGACCAGCAGAGTGTGAGCCCGAGTCTTTGCAGATGATCGAATGGCGAGGTGAGGAGAGCGGAATGTCGTTTGGAATGAAACCGGCCAAGATCAGTTCTCTGGAGCCATCGAAGCTAAAGTTGTACTTGAGGTACGTTTGGGATAATGGCGCTCGTGTTAACAGAGTGTACCGGGTGAGGTCAATGACTTCATCGATCTGTGTGGATGGTGAGTGCTACGGTTTCAGAAAGGTCACAACTATCAATATACCGTTCGACAAGTCGTGCGAAGACATGAATAACAATGGCGGATGGCCATCATGTGGCCCCATGCATGCAAAGGCAATCGTTCACCACTGACATCTTTGAACACCTTTCCGCCGAGTACGACCACATAGTCACCGTCTGTCGACCGCAGTACATCATCGACAGCACACTGAACGTCGTGTACGCACAGCGCACTGATGGCGTGCCAAATCTTCTCCACCGTAATGAGATCTAGATCTTGGTCACTCAACAAGGCCATGACACTACCATAGCCCTGCGAGAGAAACATGAGAGAAGCATCCTTGTAGATCGCCCGGCGAACGTAGGCATAGATGACCTCCAGCCGCTCTGCGTGAAACCGTGACGTCGAATCGGCGCAGTACCAAGCGAGACACATCCGGATTTTCTCTCTGAATTCGATGGCCTTCTCGCGTAAGACAGTCTCCAGAGGATCCTCAATAGTAGCACCTTCAACGCTCTCCGTAGAGTGGAACGACGCGTCAGTATCATGGGTGCGATCCCCGTAGCCCGAACAGTCTCCGGTCTCGTACGTGTCTTGCTCTAAAACCCACAGTGCGTTCTGGCCTTCGAGGATGAGTTGATATCCGCGCGTTTCTACGTGTAACATTAGTCGTTCCACCTCGGACCTCTTCCGCACTAGATTATCCCAGAATATCTTGTGACCAAAATCCTGTACTGGAAGGTCAGTTTGCCTATGATCGTAACATACACAGAGCGCTTACCATGTCTTCGCTGTTCCAATGGTTTTTTGCACTTTAGGACTTACTGTCAAGAAGATGCGAACAACACCTACCCGAAGAACCTTCGGGTAAAGTAGACCCGCGCCTCGATGCATCTGCGGCATGGTGAAGGGCCAGAAGAGGTTTCATTTATTGAGTACACACCTAGTGAGCAAATTATACTTGCCCCGAAGGTGGGCATTCCACTCTCGAAGAAGAAAAAGGCTGTCGCACGCCATGATTGTCGCCACATCATGGCACGCTGGGATATCAGGGTATGCTTTGAGAAGTGAGTGGTGAGCTTTGTAATTAGTGTATAACTTGAGACGCTCCTGTGAGTTAAAGCCGGTGGTATTTGCCAGGGGACAGGACTAGACTTGACTATGGCGCACCTCATTGTGTCGGGGGCACCACAGGACACCGTCCACTGGCGGACATGAACATTCAGTGCCCGCCGCAGAAAGGGCTGCACAAGTATTTCGTTTCTTTTTTGGAGACCTTGACATGGCGACCGATAATAGCGATCGACGACGGCGAGCGGGCAAAGTTAACTCCCAGTCAGAGCTTGACGCCATTGATATTTAGATCACGTGATCGTGTATACGTTGAAGTGACGAACGAGCGAGCTTCGGGTTGGATTCTTGGATGCTAACAAGCATCGACGGTCTAATTTATGAACGCTGGACTCAAAGCGCATCGTTGAACGCTTTAGGTTTCGAGGTCAAAGCGGTGTGCTCCAGAGTTTCAAAGCACTCAGCAACGAGCAAAGCGTACCTCGCAATCGATTTAGCACCAAATTCCTTTTGTTCAATGGTGGGAGGCAGTAGGAAACTGGTCCCAGCATGCTTGGCAAGGTCGAGGGAATCAATATAATCGCCGCTCGTCGCGATAGCAATAGACATGCTTACTACACTCGATTTCGTTAGTGGCGTCCTTGATCAAGAAAGCCATCTCGCGCCGAGACGCAAGCGGGCCACTCGGCCAGCCCTCATTCATGTCGGTGAAATATTTCCCCCCTGGTACCCTCCACACTACGACCGCTGCCCGTTTTAGGGACAGATGAAGGCCCAAGAATTCTCAGAGCGCCCATCTCCACAGCACAGAATGCGATGCCCCCGCAGTCACATCAAGGGATCACGCACGTTCCTGGATATCTCTATCCGTTTAACTCCGTTGAGCTGAGGGACCAAACATCCCCTACCGCTGGCTGCGAGGATTGGATTTAGTTGGGATAGCGAGGCGGGAGCCGGTCTAGATGTTAACCCAGGACGGAGTACATCAGGCCTGGCGAAGACACTCAGGTGGGACACATCAAATTTGTCGCCACAAAAAGTTTGTTCTGTCCCCCACATGAAGTTGATACCCTTATGCTATGATCACTTCAAAATATATAATATACGCCACAGCAAAGTAATCCACTTAGTTTTCGGTAGATTGAGAATAGCTATGAGTGCCAGCAGCGAGCAATCTAGAGGTGCAGCATCTACCCGTATCTAGTGGCACTACCCAGTAGGATGGAGGAATGGATCATTGCTGTAGTTGAAAACGGAACATCCGCGGAGGACAGTTTGATTGCAAGAGAAGCACCAGTTAATGGTGGAGTTAATGGTAGTCCACTAAGACAAGGGGAGTCATAATGTAAAACAAGGTAAGATGAAGAGGACGAGAGCTTACATCAAGAGCCTTGATCAAGGCGGGTAAAGTGAGATTGTCCTGACCAAACATTTGCAAAGGCTGGAGCGCCTCGTCGCTCGTCCCATTCTTGAATTTCAAAGCAACTACATATTCCCCTGCAGCATCTTGGGATAGCTCGAGAGCAACAGCGGAGGCATAGTCGGCTATTCACAACTGTATGAGTTCAATGCAGAAGAACCAGCAATTGTTCGCTCACCAATTCCAGATATCTCAGGGTTGGTCACCGTAGCATTGGTGACGTTGAATAGACTAATGAAGGGCTTGTAGTCGACCTCTGTCAATGCAAGCTTGACCGTGTTGTTAGGCAAAGTCATGTTGCCCAACGACCAGAAAATCTCGGGCCAAAGCGTTCGGATGGCAACTATGCAATCATCAGCCAGGCCATGGTAAAACACCACCAAACCACCCACTTTCGCCAACTCCGTCCTGGATACTGTCCGTGAAGACATTTTCCTCGTGAATGTTAGCGAAGTGGCGGGCTTGCTGCAACAGAGTCTCGGGGAACGAGTCGTAGAATGTTGCATTGTGGGTATACTGGACATTGAGATAGTCGTAGATCTTGGGATTGTGAACAGTTCAGACGGTGCCCAATTGCTATCATTCGCTATTACTTACATTCCACTTCCAATCAAGTCAGAAAACAACCAACAAGGGAATGGACGACACATACGATGTTATAGAAGCTACCATTCATGCCATTGAGATAAGGTTGAACGGCTTCAAGGAAAGGAGCGGCCTGGACAGCTGCGTCCTGGAATACAACGCCGGTGTTCAAACGAGCCAGGTGGAATTGGAAATACTAGAAAAGCTGTATTAGTATCGCAACCTAGCCCACTCTCAAACATTCACCTCGCATTCCATCCAACTTGTGAGAGAAGGAGCCTGCCAGAACTCGAGAGACTCTACTGGGACGTATTGGTACCCTCCCAATGGAGCCTCGACCGTCTGACCATCGGCGAGGGTTGAGACGGACGCCTCCGTCGGTGGGTAAAGACCTTGAAGTAGAGCATAAGCAGAATCGAGTATGACATTCCCTCCTCCCGCGTCTGCCCGGACGAAGAGCTGGCTAATATTAGCGACATCGGTCTCGATGCCTTGGATGTAAGATGGTGACTCCGGGTTAAGATAGGTATCCCTCAGGTAGCAACCCAGGTCATATTCTTGACTCTGTGATAATTTTAGTACTACACAAAATACCCAACGTTAGACACATACCGCTCCATACGGCGTCAAGGATCCTTGTACCGAGTTGTAAGTTGTGTAGTTCTGGAAAACTACGCCAGAACGATCGCCATGACGAGCCAGTAAAACAACACCGATGAGACCGGCGCTGGTGGTGTTCAGCATTCTGAAGAGTCGAGCGCAGGGAAAAAGAGATGGTTGTAACACGAACAAAGAGCTTCCAATTTATATTGAGCGGTGAGCCACGTAATGGGATAATACGGATGAACACGTTACACGTACCTCCGCTGAGTCTCCGCGACTTGGCAGCTGGCAGTGAGGACATAAATCACTGCCTTTAGCTGAGGAGCGATTTACAGACGCATTAGCGCGTCGAGCCACCAATCAGGTGCATCAAGAAACTGAATGCTGTTAGCCGATAATTTGAGGCTGCCGCATTAGCGCGCAAAAAAGGAATAATATACGTTGTTAAGTCCAGCAGGTCCCTTGATATCCTTCTTTGCTAGCCGACCTCCAATCACAGCTCTCAAAAGGCCTGCCCAGCAGCGCCCGTTGTGCCAAGGAATGTTCAATGGGGCTATTCAACATAAGTTGTCCCCGAGCAGCTGGTTAGAATACCGGAAGGTTCGGAACTATACTAGTGCACAATAGGCATCAAGCGAACGGCATCATTTGTCATGAGGCTTGTTTCGGGGCTGTGATCAACCTGGCGGGTATTAGGAGTCCCCGGGGTTGTGCGCAGCTTACCAAGCCAACTTCAATTCTTGGAATGGATTAGAATGCGAGGGGGATTTGAGGCCACTCGTAGTAGAATGATGACCATCCTCTCGGCGACACAGTCGGTCTGGTGATGGAGTGTAGCAGCCACGCGTGACGGTGCAGTTGCTGGCCGCCAAGGCCTACTAATAATGGCTTCGTCAGGGCTTGGCTGTAATGATGACATATGCATTGGCGGTGTTTCATGCGGCGATTGATCTTGACACACAATCGTATCCAACTGCACACAGCACATTGATGGGCCAGTTCACAGGCAGTAGTACGGGGCTCAACGTACAGCTTCGTGGGGAGGAGTCTTCCAGGCGATTTGAAGCAGGGCATAAACCATCATTGACATCCACAATTGCTCGATAGACTCACCAACAACCTGATCAGTGACTTTCTTATCCTTCCGTGTCCGGTGATCCTGCACCTGTTTAGCGACATTGCTGTTGAGTGGGAGTAGGAGCGCTGCTGCCAACGTGAAGTGCCACTAGTGGTTCCAGGTAATAGAGTGCAAGTAGGATCAAGATAAGAGCGGTAAGGGCGGTTTTAAAGATTTTGTGCTCTCATAATGCGGGCGCATGTCTTCACAGGCCATGAACATTAATGTGGATGGCGTTGACATTGAATCAGGACCACAGACTATCAACGTTTCAACGCCGACACACCTAGTGATCTTGTCCTCTGAAGAATAAGATGGCCATGAAGTTGTCCGTCGTCGGCGGAATCACTCAAAACCCCACGAAAGCTGCGGACCAATGAGGTTCACCGTATTTGACAATTTTGTCCGTCGGAACCTTTTTGGAATGGAGACTGTTTCATTACCACTAGTGGGGTTGCTTCGCCGGAACGTTCTGCGGTAGACGGTCGAGGATGTTAGACCTGCTGTGAATTGATCCGAGCGGTGCGAATAGAATCAGACAAAATGGACGAAATAAGAATGTTCTCCTCATCGCACCTTGTAGCCAGTCATGGGCTGCGAATTTGCGTTACGCCAAGGTTTCACGATCGACATGTGCTCGGATAAAATATCTTTCCTGAATGGCCACAGCTGGTAGCTGATAGTGATGCAGTTACTCACACTCGCAACAAGGTTATCCAGGACTTGGAGCTGATGCACCAGCCCCTCGGAGATGTTGATCACGACGAAGGAGAGTCGCTAAAATAATTCGCATAGTATAAACGCGGGATCGTGTATCTTCGAGTGAACTAATTTCTTTCCAAGGAACGGAGAATGAGAATGAAGTGCTGCATACCCGATGGGTCCTGCAGAGCTACCGCAAACCACGGATGCGGCGGCGAAAGGTATCGGCGCCAATTGTATGTTGCTCAAATCATCGTTCGCTAATTGGCCAGAGAACCCATCAGGAACCCGCATCCCTTCGTTAGAATCTTGGCTCGTGCACGCGGCGAGGACGTTTGATGGAAAGGAGAAAATACAAATTATGGACAGCAGGTATAATTGTCAGTGGCCCATTGATCTAAGGTTAGGGTCAGAATGCTACATTGGCCGTTTTCCCCATGCTAAATCTAGCAAGTTCGTCCCGTATAAAACATCGACATCTCGAGTTCGTCGTCATCTTCTATCCTCTCTAAAATGTCCTCAGAGACCAAAGGTTCCCTCCCCCTCCCCCTCCCTCAACATAAGGACGCGAGCCCGAGATCAAAGCCACCCGTCTGGGCTCTGGATTCCTCCAACGGAAACGTCCCTCTTCCTGCCAAGTGCGATAGGCATGGACGAGAGGGTGGTGTGTGTTGCAAGGAGCTCAAAGGCGATGATGATCGCACCCTCGTCAACCCTGATATCGTTCGTGATGTGTAAGTCTCTTCCCACATTGTCCCCCTGTATCACAGCGTTTCCTCCGTCATTCATGTACACATACACTCATAGGGTCATTGGTCTCTCTGACGGTTTGACTGTCCCCTTTGCATTGACGGCCGGCCTGTCGTCGCTAGGGGAGTCCAGGCTGGTCGTTCTCGGGGGGGTGGCGGAACTCATTGCAGGAGCCATTTCCATGGGAATTGGTGGGTTCCTAGCCTCCCAGGCTGAAAGAGACCACTATCGGTTCTTGAAGCGCCACACATCGCACAGAGTACTCCGCAGCTGCGAGGGAGAAATGGAAAGAGAAGTCTACGCTGTTCTCGGCCCAGTCGGTGTTGATGAGCACACTTCGAGAGCCGTCACGAAATGTTTGCGTGACATCGAATATGACACAGGTGGTAATCGTTCGTCACCCCCAGACGAAGAAACCCAGTCTCACAGCTGGACGGGGTTAACTCCCTTCTTGCTCAAGTTTGGCGAGGGTCTGGGTTCGTTCTTCTCCCCTTTTCTAGCAATCGTTTCACCGACTTGTCTTCTTTAACAGAGGAGGTGCCAACAAGACGTCTCTATGTGTCAGCCATTACGATTGGACTCGGGTATCTCATCGGAGGGATCATACCACTCATCCCTTATTTTTGCGTCGCTCGTGCTCATGTGGCCTTGATCTATTCTTGCGTTCTGACTGGTGTCGTACTTCTGATCTTTGGGGCAGTCAAGGCTAGGATAAGTGGGGCAGGCCAAGGAGTCAAAGGATACTTGTGGGGTGCAGTAAGTACACTACTTGTCGGCGGAGCGGCTGCAGCTTCGGCGTACGGACTTGTTGCAGCTCTCGATGCATGATATGCAGGCTTTTCTTGGTCACTCGATCTCGTTGTTCTCGCAGATTTTATTATCGTTGCAGTGTTGCTTTGACTTATATAGACCGCATCTCGTGTCATAATTGCACCTCAAATTATCCTAAAGTACGGAAATTAATTCGTGTTGACTTGATCATATCATCCACAACATTCAATGACCGTGTTAAATATGCCCACCAAGATGGTGAGTCTTAGACTTCATGGTCTTCCGTAGCATAGCGTTTGGTTGAAATTGATGCTCAGCTATCCAATCGGAAACGGGGAATTTGTCGCCGGGCCTGGCTGCCCTAATAGCTGTGACTGCCTGAATGACACCTTTCCAGGACTTGTCTGATCCATACGTGCCTTGAAAGGCACCTTGGCGAGCCGAACCTAGAACGGCGCGCGTTGGTGCAGAGAACGTTAGGAGCAATCAACATCCACCGTAAGAAGGGGCTGCTACTAGGTACTGACAGCAAGTGGGACGAATGGGGCCACATGGGTAACAATATGCCGCCTGATGGGAAAACTGGAATGCATGAACTGTATCATAACATGGTCAGGGAAGAAAGAACAGTGAATCTGACGGAGGGTGTTTTTCGTGCCTTGGCCACTCGCGGAGTGATGGCAGTGAATTGCAGTAACCAACTCAGATGGCACTCGGGTTAGGGTCACTTTCCCAGTAGACTCAGACCCCGGACACCGCAAGACGCTAAGGCTTACTGTAGTGAGCTAATCGTGCTCATTGTCGTCAACATTGAACACGACTCCCCGCTTCAGCTTACAAGGTTCTCAACTTGAAAGTACTATCAAATCCCGTCGCACAGGCTCTCTGTTGAGGAACAATAAAAAAGCGATCGGGTCAGCCAAGCTCACTGCCTTCGTGGCACTCCTTTTCATCGCTCCAATCCCAGGCTGTGGGAGGCCGCGACACCTGGAGTTCTATCGTCAAGATGATTCAGACTTCAGTATCTGCAGTTGGCATGCTAGCAGAAGATGATTTTGGGATTACATATTACATAGAGAATGCCCTGCAATTTTGGTCAGGTACGTTTCGTCACACGCTTCATACTCTTGGTCCATCACAGGACAACTCATATTGTGGTCTTTCCATCGCTCTAGAACTTGATGATATCCTGCGTCTCCCGAGTGATGATTCGGCCACATTAACCATGCTTGATACTGCACTCCGCAGGTTCGTATCCTTGTGCGCTTCTTATCACGGTCAGCTCCCTCTGCTTCTATTCTTCCATCTTGTGTTGATCATAACTTTATCAGCAGAACAATACCTTCAAAGTCCACTACAACTAGAGCATGCATGTTACTTGCTTTTGGATTCCGAGCTTTTCGTCTTTCACTCTGAGAGAATGTGTGAACTTGCGATCGAGGATGTGCAGTCGGTACGTGAAACGGAGGCAGTACCGGTTTTGCACAGCTTACACAAGCTTGTAGAAAACGGATCCGCACGGACAGTTTATCTTGTATAGCTTGCTCTTGTTTTGGGGTAGACGCCAATCCTCCTTCCTTCGTAGCCACAAGCGATGGCAACCGCTCATCCCACTACTGATGGATCATATCTTGGTCGAGATTGATCCGGATGCCGATGATTCTTATATTGGCCCTAATCTCGCTTCCAACGGCACAGGCTCTCGTGCAAGCATCATCATGGGCCCAATTGCGATAGAAGCCAAGCTCAGGGTGCTAAGCGTCAGACTTCTCTACGAAGTCTGTCGGGTTCAGAAGCTGTCAGAGCAAGATTTACGTACGCCTTTTCTTATCTGGGCCATTTCGTACGCCCAGCTGAACACTCTGCCACAGGTATATTCAGTGATTCGTTTATCGACTATCTTTTCGAGCTCGTGGAGCAGACACGCTTTATGTCGGATGAAACCTTCAACTACTCCGTCATCAAATTCATAGTGAGTATCGCAAACTCTCTTCTGGCAACCATTAACCCTCAGCCAGGTAGCGCTCAACGAACAGTTCATGGTTGCAGGCCTGAACAACACTGCCTCGCCCCAAGGTGTCCTAGGGAAAACGTCTGAGGCGCAGAATCGGGTACTGGATGTGCTTATATCTCGCCTCGGTTCCAGCAAGACATTGGGAGAGAATATGATTTTTATGCTCAATCGTGCATGTACGTTTACGTGGGTTATTCTTCTAACACGACTGAAAATGTCCCCTAGCTCGGTCTGCGGAGGATCTGTGCATGCAATTACTGGTATTGAAGCTACTGTATATTTTGTTCACTTCGAAAGCGACTTCGGAGTATTTCTACACAAATGACCTCTGCGTACTTGTCGATGTCTTCTTGCGCGAGTTGGTGGACCTTGATGACGAGAGTGAATCAGTGAGTAAACTCCACTCATGCAATGGTTCGAAACTGACTCAAACCATTGTAGTTGCGTCACACATACCTCCGTGTTTTACATCCCCTTCTTACAAAGACGCAATTACGGGATATTCCCTATAAACGTCCTCAAATAGTGATGGCTCTGGAGTCCCTCACGCAGAATGCCAACATCCGAGATATCAACCCGACCACAAAGCGATTGGTGGAACGGTGTCTCAGCGGGGAATGGTGTGTGCAGCTACGAAAGAGTTCGTTCGACAAAGATGCTTTGAATTCGCAGGGCAGCTTCCGACGGGATAGCCCTAGCCACGACATCCTTGCGTCGACGACGCAAGCGGGTCTACACTCTCAAGCCGCCACGTCAACAGCCTCCGAAAGACGACATGATGGTGCCGTTCCACCCCTGGTCAAGACGAAACAGGTCAAGCTCAGCCGCAGTGTTGAGAATATCAAGTCACAATCTACTAAGCCACCTCCATCGCGATCAGGCTCTGATGAAGTCAGGAGACCAAGCGTGGATAGTGCCACTAGCTTAGGCGCTGTAGCTTCAACCACTATGAATGCACCAAGGTGGAGAGATAAGACCGGTTCTATGGACGACGGTTCACTCCTCCAGCAGGCGGAAAAAACTCTCAAGCATCACCCTCATCTTCCACCATCATCCGCGTCTTCCGATCTCCCACCAACTACATCCACCAGCACCCAAAAAGCACGCAGGCCACCCCCTGCACCTCCAAAAAGGCGTAAACCCCCTCCAGCACCACTTGGACAGACCCACGGTGGAGCTCTCATCACTGCTATCGCAAGTTCCTCGTTGTCTACACGCAGTCAGCTTGGGAAATAAGGGATGCTGTTCTCCTCGGACTTTGGACTATGATGATGATGATGATGGACGACGTACCTGAATCATCCTTTATCATGCACATCTCCACCATATCATTGGACAGCATAGCACGGCACTTAGTCTAATGTATCCCTTCGAGGTAAATACTTTCCACCATCCATCTCCGATACCCACCGTCAGGATCAACAATATCCGTATATCATAACAATCTTGTCTCTTTGGATGACACACTCGATGTCCCCACTTCGATGAACAGTTTATGTTAGGCCATCCATGCATTCCGCCAGTCCTTTCCTCGTTTTTTAGATGAGAAGGGAATCTGTTCCTGCATCATATCGGAGCTAACGAAAGATCTTCCCAGGTACCTGAACCCGCGATGTCGTCCAACCCTCTCGGCTAGTTTGACTTTGACGGCATCGTGCTGCAAGGATTAGCTCTCATGCGAATTCCGAATCACCCTGCATCCAAGTGGTGCAACCTCGGTGAAGTCTAATTTATGGCGAGGCACCATTCGCACAAACCAGTAGTGTCAGATAGCAGATCTTGTGAATTCTTGCTTCGATATAGCTAGTCCTTGGCCACATGACATTGGGGGGGACGCCCCGAAAGTGACCGTGGTTATATAGGTAGCGAGATACTGTGTGAACGACAGTGCGCTGAGTTGTTCAGGAGAGATCTGGGAATCATGTAAGTTTAGCATTATATGGCCTAGTTTGATGCTGAATGCATCCTCCGCTCAGAGAAACGTGCTTTTGTCTGTGGCAATATCTCGAATGTTGCTAGGGGGTGCTTTCATCTAAAAGCCTCAGAAGGTGGACGGCACGGGGATCTGAGCGCTCCGAACCGAGGTAAGTGAATCCGACAACAGGGGAGAACATTTAACGACCGCGGCACAGGATTGGTTACCGAGCCCGCAGTTTCACGGACCGAGCGCGTTGGAGTCGTGACGACAACTCGGACGACCTTTACTCTGTTCTGCAGGTGTACTCTCGCGGCTATCTTGGTTTCCACGTGGGTATGTGACACCCTCTGACCACCTGATAACCGTGAACACGGTCCGAGTTTTGTGGATGTGCCCAACACCCTGGATGCTTTAAAGGTACCAGCTGGATATAAATGAACTAACAGTATCAAATGTTGAAATGTTCACCTCGCAGTGACAGAAGCTGCTGAAAGGGCTGTGGACGACCACGATGCACTTGACGTGGCAGGACGGGGACCGCGTGGACGGCGGCCAAGTGTAGATGTGAGAGCCTACGGCTGAAAGGTTATGAGGTTTAAATGCCGTTCAAAGTGGCTATTTGAAGACGTTGCAACGATCAGTCCGTTACTAACTTGTGGCCTGCGTTGTACACCAGGCTTTACCGCTCGTACTCTCGGCTTCGAATCAGCTAAGGAGAATTCCCCGTGATCAGATCTGCCCTCACTTGGCGGCAGCTGGCTACGTATGCCCATTTTCAATCTCACACAGCTGGTTTTGGCTACATACTACAACCAAAACCTCATGCATAACGCGAGGTTTTGCATTTTTATGTGGCTCTCGTCAAATCAACCCGTGCCTAGACACGGAACCCCGCTAAATTGCTTGATCATCTATCTTTTCTCGGCCACCGGGCAAGTCAAATTCAGTGGCGTATATGTAAATGCAATGGGTACTCGCGTCTTTGTTTTCTTCCGAGGACTTGGTTTTTATTGGTGAGTGGAAATTCGTACATATTTTCAGGAGCCAGACAGCTTTGCTTTGCTTTATTCTTTTAGGGTTCATTTTGCTGCGGGCCACGTCGTTCCTACGCTTCTGCGCCTTTCTTGTTTGATCGGGCTCTTGGCTTGCCCTGCTGTGCTGTTCTGGCTACCTTGTTGTCTATGGGCTCGACACCTGGAGGTCCTGTTGGTTACAATGCGTCTCTCGCGGGCCCGCCAAGTGCGATATGCACCTTGGAGGCGTACAATTTAAAGATCGTCAGTACCAACCCCATGCTCGAAAATGTGACGTTGAATGCGAACGAGGTATGCCGTCGTCAGCTCTCTAGGCAATCGACGGCGACAAACAGTCAGGTACAGTACTTCTTCAATGCCAACAGACAGTAGCGGCGAGGGACTTGCTCGTTGTTCAGAGATGGTACACATTTCCCGCACCGCATCTGCGGGTTCTGATTTGATCCCTTCGTCGTTGCACCTACCAACGGCGATCCTCAAGAATGCAAATTGTCTGAGTCGATGGTCTGGAACTGACTGGCCCCCACGCAGCCCCGGCGATTGCGATGTCCCAGTGCCTCCCCAGACAAACATAGTGAGGGTGCAGGCTCAAGGCAAGGCCGGGTCGCAACTTGAACACCTAATAGACGTGGATAGTTCGAGCTGTCTGCCGAGTACTCTCAAGGGCATATCACCCAAACTGTTTTCGACGCACCGACTCAGTCGGCAAATGAACTTGACCGTTTCCCGGTCTCTCGATCGTTGGATCAATCACTTTCCCTCGAAGTCCCTACAGCAAAAACGTGGGTCTTGGCGGTCCCAGTTGCATTACTTGTGTCCACGCCAGCGTGAGTTTATCCTCGCTGGATCTCACGCTCCCCGGGCCTATCACTTGCTCCTGCATGGCTACCATAACACAGTCCATCAGCAGGACGGGTAAGATGGGAACGTCACTTCGCTCTCATGCATTCATGTATATCACGTTTAAATTTTGGGGTTTTGATGACTCCAAACAGTTCGTGGACGTGGGACAGGAGTTCCGCCTTCACATCCTACCATTTATAGATGTGGCTAAGTCGCTTGCGAGACGCAGCTTAGTACGACGCAGCTGAGCGTACACACTACCTGTCGTTTTCAGACCAGTTCGTGCTTGCTGCCTCACATGGTCTCTTCCTGTCTCTCGGTGCTCAATCAAACATCAGATATGGCGGGCCAACCATTCAAGGTAGTTGTCGTGCTCTGAGGTTCAATAGATCCAACGCCATTCGACTGACCTGCATACATGTGATTACAGGTTAATACACAGACCTACATCGAGTCTCTACTACAATTACTATATACGCCTCCGTTTCTTGACTGGTGTGTCCATGCCTCCTTCCCCACCCGGGTCGGAAAGACCTATGCTTGATGACGAACCACTCGCCGCCCGCTTCCTCGCTCCTAATAAGAGGACGTCAGGTGAATTCGGCAACCAAAGTTCGTCGTCTTCGCCTTTAACTTCGGGTGAGCCATCACTACCTGCGTCTCCCAAGTCATTTCCAGTGCCATCCTCTTCCTCCATGTGTGCCTCGAGATCGAAATGGAAAGCCCGACTTTGACTTTGACTCTGACTCGGGGCTTTTCCGTGGTTTCTCGGGTCCCCTCTGATCTTGGGTTTCGTAGGCGTCGCGGCGACGAGCGTCACACCTTGCGCGCGCTTGTCTTCCCTCTTTGTTTCCTTCTTCGTCTTAGCCGGCACTTTTGTACCTGAGCCTTCGGGTTGACTCCGTTGTGATTGTTGTGCCCGAGGTTTGAAGACACGCGACATGCTGACTTCGCGAGTCAGAGCCCGTCTGAGGGACGATGACGTTCCGCAAGTAGAGGTGGAGCGCCTTGCAGAAGCGTCCTGTGCAAGCGAGACGGACAAGGAACGTGAACGAGATCGCGTATCCGACGTGATGTGGGATAGCACCGAGGTGGAGCGTTGGACGAGTTTGGGGTCAAGTTTACCATTGGACCGGGAGATGGACGTCGACGTGGACGATCGAGCAAGTTTGCGGTTGGAATGTGGGTGGGCGGAACCGGTCACTTGAGGTCCAGGACTTGACCGCGTATCATTATCCTCGTCCTCGTCTGAAAAGGCCGAGTGGGGGAATAGCTTACAGCGCAAAAGTGCGCACATGTCGGGAAGCGTCGATTTGAATCTGCGGTGAACAGAGGGCTCGATAAACACCGAGATTGACGTTGCAGACAGGTGGACTCACTGGCACTCGACGACGTTTTCGCAGAATGTTTGCATCCAATCGCGTTCATCTTTATCCGTTCGTCTATGAGAGTCGTTCAAGTTGATGACAAGCTGCCATGTGCAGAGCTTGTCCATGAATGACTCTAACCGTTCTTCTGCGGATGGAACAACGACCTTTGCTCGATCTTTTTGTGACCTTTTCTTGGTTGAGGGAACCACGCCATTCGCAGGTACTGTCACTGGGGGTAGTGGGGTGCAAGGTCCAGGCAGGGAAAGCTTGAGGAGGTAGAGGAGAATCTGAATCTGCACCCTGTACACGTCTCGTCAAGAAAAAAAAAGCGTCCACATACGACATCGACACCCACTCTCGTCTCTCGAGCCTTTCGAGCCACATATTCCGCGACTTTTCCTCGAGCATGATCGCGTCTTCGCTGTTGAGACTGGTACTGCCTTCTCCGCCCTCACCCATCTCGTAGCCAAGGGCGTACCACATCATGGATTCTTCCGTTTCACCTTCTCCGCCGTCCTGCGCGAGAATCTGGGGGAGCTCCGTGTGGTATTTCGTGACAACGGAACGAACTGAGAGGAGCAGTGGCTCCAAGAGCGCATGCAGTTGGTGGGGAGAGTCTGGAGATTGTGGTGACGCGTTTTGGACGCGATGCAAGGACGGGATAAGCAGGCTGATGGGCATAATCGACTGTGACTGGTTAGAAACGCGAATATGTCTCGATACGCGCGAACGATGACCGTACCTCTGGAAGCCAGAGAAATTGGAGATACGTTCGAACGACGAACTGGTCCGTGGTCTCCAAGTGAAGGTCAGTGAATGGGTAATCTCGAGCGATTGTCTTTTCTTGTGTCGTCGTCCATCTCGCGTTGGAGCTGGTGAGCAGCATTAGAGGTTGGACAAAAGTCATCGTTGGACGCGTGGGACTGTCGCGACGCGATCGACAACTCGATTGGTAACTAATAGTACATGCAACTTAACATTCCTTCTAATACAAGCGATCTAATAAGTATACGACTTTAAATCGCATCGTCCAAATGTTGCGTATGGATCCACTACGCTCTCCTTGGCGGCGCGGTTCCGGAAACTCTGCCAGCTCGCTCAAGACTTTCGTCCTGAAGCATGTAAGCAGGCCTATATCGCGTAGACTGTGATGGCGGATTCGCGTGGCCATTGCCATTGAAAAGCTTGCTCTCCGCTAGACAGACAGTAAAAGGGTCATTAGCGATGACATGGAAAGAGCCAAGGGTACAATCGGGTGAAGTGTCGGAGCGGTCAGCCAAATCCATGCGGGACTCAGCCGTGCATGTACTCTCTGGGTTACTGGCGATGATTGTGAAGGCTTCAAGATGTCCATCTTCTACTGTGGGCTTGGGTTGACGTGGGGCAGGTGTGTCGGCCGTGCAAAAGGTGTTTGGTTCGTGGGCGATGACTGTGACAGGAGATGGGAATAAATCCAACGACACGTCGTCTTGGACACGGAGCGCGGGATTCGGATATGTGTTATATATTGAACCGAGCGATGTATACCTATTCTCTCTTCTCAAAGGGGAGTCTCCGTGAGTGCAGGTGTGCTTACCCTTGGTCATACAACGAACAGTAAGGCACGCTCAATCGCCGCAGGAATGTCCACACATCCGAGTAAGACCAGTTGATGATAGGATTAATACGTTCGAATGTGGGCCATCCGGCATCCGTCTTGTTCTTATACGTGAGTGTGGCTGTCAAACGTTATCTTGCGATTCATGCTGCAGACGGAGGAAGAACTCACCGCCGTGTGGGTCTGATCTTCTTGTTCCGACTAATATGGCTTCTATTTGTTGATACTTCTCCTTGTAACTATGTAGAGCACGCCGCATCCCTTCGCCGCCCCGAGCCTTCCCGACGGGCCAAGAGAAGCCTGTGCGACCAACGCCGTCTTCGCTTTGTTCGCGTGCATCGGGTGTTGCCACGCCCGGGGTAACGCTTTCGACTGGCAGCGGAACTTCAGATTCAGGGGAGCATGTGAAGAGGTCGAGGTCATAGGCCCTAGCCAACTCCATTATGAACTCTTCTAGTTCTGGAAATGGCGAAGGAACAGGGACATAGACCGCTGGGATTGGCTTGGCACTCAGAGTCCGGCGGGCGAATGCCGCGGCGTAGAGATGAAGGAGGACAGTGCCTGTGAACGATTAGCAGAGTCCGGGCGAAGAGCGCGGCGCCACGTACAGTCCTTGCCTCCGTTGAAGCTGATCGATATCTTCTGCGGTCTGAAAGCGAAAGACACCGTCTACATCATGGATGTGATTCGAGCCAGTCCAGCACGCACGTATATGTGTCCAGAGCATTCTCAATGACATCCAAGGCCTCCTTGACACGTTCGCCGATGGGTTCGCTTGACGCTGCGAGGTTGTAGACCTCGGCTGACATCGCCTGTCTGTCCTGGATAGCCATGTAGGTTGTGCAAGGAGTTAGTTGGCCAGTCGACTGCTGGGAAACTGGTCGTACGCTATGGCTAACGGAGAGCGGGAACTTTCATGCAGCCAGGTATATGTAGCAGATTTGGGTGGGAATGTCCTCTAATCCGAACATAAATTGTGACTGGATCGGTACTACTTGTCTCCTTCACTACTCGGATCAACGAGCTTTGAAAACGGACAATGCCTGCCGTCGTGCTCGTCACTGGAGGCACTGGCCTCGTCGGGAAAGCCATCGAATATGTTATCGAGCACGAGCCCGCAGGCTCGCGCTTTGGAAAGCAGCCAGGCGAGAAGTGGATATTTGCCAGCTCACGCGATGCCGACCTGAGGTATCTGCCAAATCTCGGTATAGGACGAGGCGGGCTCACGTTTGTGTCTTTCATGCGAACAGGGATCCCCAGCAGACCTTGCAGCTCTTCGAAAAGTATCAGCCTACGCATGTTATTCACCTGGCAGCCCTTGGTATGTCTACCTCAAATCCTAGTGTCTCGATCCTTCTGACACTTGTGCGATTAGTCGGAGGACTCTTTGCCAACAGAGAGCGCAAGGTCGGTTGTGACGATCTGCACGTAGATATAATTTTAGCTTGACAATATTCCCACTCCAGATGACGTTCCTCCGGGACAACATGTTGATCAATGACAACGTATTGCACACTGCTCGTATCAAAAAGACGCAAAAAGTCATTTCGTGCCTTTCGACCTGCGTCTTTCCCGACAAAGTCGAGTACCCTCTAACAGAGGAGAAAGTGCACCTCGGTCCCCCTCACGACTCTAACTTTGGCTACGCATATGCCAAAAGAATGGTTGATGTGCAAAATCGGTCCGCTTGTCTCCAAGCTTCATTATTCCCTTGCTACTTACATCGCCCCACAGCGCGTACAAGGAAGAGTTTGGTTGCAACTTCACGTCCGCTATTCCCACTAATGTATTTGGACCCCACGACAACTTGTGAGTCTAACTGAGATACGTCTCGACCCATCCCTGATCTCACTCGAACAGTGACCTCAAGTACGCTCACGTCATGCCCGCTCTCATTCACAAGTGTTATCTCGCAAAACGTGCGAGTCCGTTTACCCTGTTCGCAGTGTGGTGATCTTACCCTCCTGTTATAGAGAACGGGACACCATTCAAGGTTCTGGGTGATGGATCGCCCTTGCGTCAGTTTATCTACTCTCGTGATCTCGCCAAACTCTTCATTTGGCAACTTCGTGAATACGAGAGTGTCGAACCCATCATCTTCTCTGGTACAGTTCATCACTATTGTCGAGATCCCGTCTAAGCCCCTCTATAGTGGATGAGAAGGACGAAATAAGCATCAGGCAGCTCGCAAATTCGATCGTCGACACCCTCCAGTACCCCGGAGAGGCGATCTTCGAGAACGAACCCAAAGACAACGGGCAGGATCGCAAGCCCGCTTCCAATGCAAAGTTGGTCAGGTTGATCGGACCGGACTTCAAGTTTACCCCCTTCGACGTTGGTGTGTAATTTCCGTTTTGTCGGTCGGATATTGCTTGCTGACATATTATTTTAGCCTTGAAGGAGACTGTCGAGTGGTTCTTGGCGAACGTCTCGAATGCTAGAACTGGACAGAGCGGCCACTGATCGACCACAGACCGATGTATTATATCCACTGAGAAATTCGACCTAGACTTGTGCGTCTACTGTGAGGGCAACACCTGATCAAATTCTCGTGACGAACATCACCCACACGTTTGGACTGGAAGTTTGTTATATTGATGCAGGAATTCAACAAGCATACAAGGAGTGCAAGCAGTCAGTGCACAGCGGATAAGACATTTGCCTTTGGTCGTAAACTAGACTGTGATTACTCCACAGGTTCATTACAAGGTCCTAGTCTGGAGAACAAGGCCAACATGCACAATTCTTTCAACGATTTCACGTTTGTTCCGAGTGGCATGTTTTACACGGGCATTTAGTTTTGATCCTCAATGAGGCTACGGGAAGCTTGGAGATCAACCGTGACCATCTCGTGGACGAGTTGGTCAAAGGTCACTTTGCGGGTCCAGCCAAGCAGGCGCTCAGCTTTTGAAGGGTTTCCGAGGAGAAGGCTGTATTGGGGTACCCATCAGAAAAACCAAACGGAACAAGAAATCGACACGCAACGTACTCTACTTCAGCAGGACGGAAGTACTGAGTGTCCACCTTGACGAGAACCCTGTCTGTCTTGGCGTCGTAGCCTTCCTCCTCCACGCCACTGTTACGCCACCTACAACACGCGTATCGATTAGCGGCAATAGTCGCTTTTAAGGAGAGTTGCACCTACTTGATCGATATGCCGACAACTGCAAACGCTTTCTCGACATATTCACGCACTGGGTGAGTTTCACCGGTGGCAAGGACAAAGTCCTGGGGATCGGACTGCTGGAGGATGCGCCACATTCCCTCGACATAGTCCTTGGCTAAAATGTGGGAGCGCATATACTCAGAAATCAAGCTGTTGGGCATTCGTGACAAAACCCACCATGACCCCAATCACGTTGCGCGTCGAGGTTACCGAGATAGAGACAGTTTTGCTTGCCCAGGTGGATATCAGCCACAGCTCTGCTGATTTTGCGCGTGACGAACGTCCTGCCACGCCTCGGGCTTTCGTGGTTGAACAGGATGCCGTTGCAGGCAAACATCCCATACGCTTCACGATAATTGACTGTGATCCAGTAGGCGTACAGCTTTGCAACTCCGTACGGGCTACGTGGGTAGAACGGCGTTGTCTCGCTCTGAGGCGTTTCAACGACCTTGCCATAGAGTTCCGAGGTAGACGCTTGGTAGAACCTCACGTGTTTCTCGAGTCCGACGGTACGAACGGCATCGAGAAGACGGAGGGTGCCCACGGCATCGACATCGGCTGTATACTCGGCCATCTCGAACGAGACCTTGACGTGAGACTGAGCACCCAGGTTGTAGATCTCGGTGGGGAGCACTTGGGCGAGGATGTACACGAGATTGGTGCTGTCGGAGAGATCACCGTAATGCAATTTGAACTTGTTGGGACCTTGTCGAGGGTTGATAAGGTAGATCGGGGGTTAGAGAGAGGAAGCACTCACGTTCATGCTGATCCGCATACAGATGCTGGAGACGATTGGTGTTGAAGCTAGAGGAACGACGGATGATTCCGTGCACCTCGTAGCCTTTTTCGAGGAGCAATTCGGTGCTACGGTATAAGGTCGATGCGCGATCTCGACATTTGGGCGAAGTGACTCACAGATAGGAACCGTCCTGACCGGTGATACCTGCGTTGAACACAGTCAGTGGAGGCTGAGGAATCGCACGGTGTGGGATTTAGATGACGAAATGAGCAGATCACGAGCTAATCGACCCCGTATCGCTGCACACACGACTGCCATCGATGAAAAGGACGCACCACTGATCAAAGCAATTTTTCTTTTCCTATAGTCCTCCGGGGACGGGAGGTTGAGCTTGAAGGGGGCTGACATATTTGTGCTTGGAGACGGAAGATGAAGAGGCGGGAAGGGATTGAGGAGTGGGTTGATAAGAGCACCAATTTGAGGGTGCGATCACTGTCAGTGTTACGTCCTCGCTGTCGCTATGGTATACTGCCGCAGTCAATTCTGATAGCCGGGGACAGAAAAAAAAAAAAAGACGAGCCGTGATGTTACTGTATCCAGTACCGCCGATGGGGCTCGAACCCACAACCTTTGCCTTAGGAAGGCAACGCACTACCATTGTGCTACGACGGCTCTTGCCCTGTCAGAATTCAGAAAACTAACATGGCGACAATCGCGCCAAGGGTTAAACCAGGAGTATGGATGTGACTTTACTTCTAGTATCATGAACGTCCTTGTGTATCCGAGCACGCACCCACACGCAGCCTCTGTTCACCGGTTCCTCTCCTCCATCCTCGTCCCCCACTACCTCCCTCAAATCATATCCCCAGAGGTTCTTGCCGCGCCGGAGAACCCCTGGCAAACAGCGTGTAGTCTCCTGGTCCTTCTTGATGCACCTGATCCCCATACAGGAGTGCGTCAATACGCTGAAACTGGCGGGAGAATATTGTCTCTTGGTGTAAATGCGAGGAGATCACAAGGATTGCTCGGTTTGCACGATATTACCATGAGCTTCGGATCAATGGGTGCTGGTCTGGGGCTCGTCCAGGACAAAAGCATTCTACGGCTAGTCGACAGGAAGGCATCCCTCCATCTCTCTTTTCCATCGCAGGCTTCCACTCCTGCCATCGTGAATTATGACGAGAAGGAAACCCCAATTACACGCATACCATCCGCTTCGCTTGATCTTGGTGAGGCGATACTGGTGCTCGGACGGTACGCGGACGACAAAACACTGGCAGGGGCACTGAGTGAAAGTGGCACCATTGCACTTTGGTCCTGCGCACCACCTCTTCCTGAGCAGTTGCTTATCCCGACCCTATCTGCTCTCGGCCTACGATTCAACTTCCCAGACTCAGCCCAAAGCCAGCGACCTGGATTGAGTCTTCTTCCTCAGTTGCTTCTCGCTCATCCAAAGAAATGGGGTGTCCGACGTCGTATTGTGCACGCCCTGTTTCCTGATCGAGATCTCGAGACAGCTTTCTCGACAATTGATGTCAAGGATGATACCCACAATGTGACTATTACTGAGAGTGTGGTTTTTCCAGACGAACAAGACATATTTCAGTTCCACTTTGCTCGCATGATCCCTACTGCAGATCCTTCGTCTGACCACCCTATTTTCAATCTGTTGCCGGGAGGCCCCAAGGCAGAAGTCAAAGACGTTATCCTCACAACTCAACCGCTGACCGTCGAGCAAGAAAAACATTATACACCCTTGTTTTCACCCAGCACATTCTTCGCAGCACTAGATGAATTCCGTCCCGCCAGAAAGACTGACGAGCTGCTCATAGGTGATGTACTTCTTTATGGCGAAGTTGTTACCAGTACTCAGACGATGCTTGATAAGTGAGTGTATCGGCACACCTCCGATGTGTCTCGACTTATTTCGTTCTACAGGAACCCAAAGTTCCTTCGTGCCCTCCCTTCACCTTTACTCTCGTTAGCGACAAGGCAGTTAGCAGGTCGAGGGAGGGGCAAGAACGCATGGCTTTCCCCCGCGGGCAGCATGCTAATTTCTCTAAAACTTAGTATTCCTCTTAGAAGTGTCGAGTCAAGTAAGTCCGCATCCCACTTCCATTCTGGTTCCAGCATCCCTAACTTCGGATTCTTCAGATTACGATTCTCGCCCCATCCGACCATCGAATCTGGTCTTCCTGCAATATCTCTTTGCACTCGCAGTCGTCGAAGCATGTCAGGCACTCGATTCCGCCAAGGAGTGGGCAACGAAAGTCAAGCTGAAGTGGCCGAACGATATATACGGAGAATTTCCAGCTCAGGAGACGTGGAAAAGAGCAGAATTAAAGAAATTGGGAGGGATACTGGTGAACACAAACTTCGGAGGGAATACAGTGGACGTTATCATCGGTGCGTGTCGCACTCGAGAGCCTCCTATTTGTGCTTATGGACGGATTTAGGATGTGGGTTGAACATTTTGAACGAACCCCCGATCGGTTCACTTGCTCAGCTAGAGGCTTTGACGCGCGGGCAGGGGGGATCTACAAGCCTCACTGTTGAACGGGTAACCGCGGCGGTTCTCACTAAATTTGAGTGTATATGGAACTTGTTCCTTGATGAGGAGAGCGAAGGTTTCCGGCCATTTATGGATCGGTACACCAGCTCGTGGTTGCATTCGTGCGTCAGGTGTCTGCTCTTTCGGCAATCACTCTGACTAGTCCGTCTACAGCGGCCAAATCGTCACCTTGACTACAACAACTCCCCACACCACGGTCCGGATAGTGGGTATCACGCCCGATCACGGGCTTTTGCGTACGGAGCCACTAGGTGGTGGTCAGTACGTTGACCTGCAGCCCGACGGCAATAGTTTCGACTTGATGAAAGGACTGATCAGGACAAAGACGAATTAGCATGGTCGACGGAGCTTTGGACAAGGGTCATAGTCGGATATCGCTAAATGATATTGCTACACCAATTCTAATTCTACATGCGAGGGTACATGCCTTAGAACTCTACTTTCACCATAGCAGCATCTTTTTGTGCACCCGCGCCAAGGGTATACCATTCTTCGTAGTACACGCACTCCCGAGGGTTGGTAGGACCCTTATCCCGACAGAAGTCAAAGACCGGACATCTCCCGCAAGGTGCTTGCGACCACCCTAGTGCCACCCGCTCTTGCCTGATTGCCCGATAGACGAAGGCACCTCCGGCAGGTATCTCGTTCAAAACCGGGGAAGGTGATTTTTGGCGTTTAACGGAAACCTTTGAGCCTGACGCTTTTTTGGAAGATGACCTCGCTTTTGAGCGAGGCCGTTCATCCTCGGACTCGGACCCTGGTTCTTCTGAGCTTTCCGAGGGTGAACTGTCGCGTTTCCTCGACTTTCCTTTCCGCTTCTTCTTCTTATGTCTTTCTTCCGAGTCTTTCGAATACGCGTTTAAATCTGGGTCATCCTCCTTTGATTTGTGCTTGCGTTTTTTCTTCAACTTTGGCTCATCAGTATCCTCGTCACTATCATCACCTTTCCGCAAGTGTTTCTTCTTGCTATTCGAACGTTCTTCGTCGGAATCACTGTCCTCGGAGTTCTCTGCCCGTCGCTTCCGTTTTCTCGATTCCTTGCTCTTATTCTTTGAAGAACCCCGCTTGCGTTTCCTGGAGCCCGATCGTTCCTCGTCACTGTCTCCGGAGCTCGAACTAGGGTCATTCTCAGATGCTGCCTTGGATTCCCATGTAGAGGCCGCGAATGCAGGTATCTGCATCACTATGAGCAATGCCACAGAAATGCGATGGTATCAATTAACACATACCTTTTCAATTTCCCCATCGAGCTCAAGAACACGAAGAAGCATCTCTACATGTTCGACGCCCAGTTCTGTTTCCGTTATCTTACTTTTGCTCAAAAAATGTTGTATTTGCTGTACAGGCGGGTAAGAAGGTGCGGCACCTATCGCATACAGACGTTGCTGGCTATGGGAAGAGCGCTTTCCTGATTGTTTCGGGAACGACTAACGAGTTCATCGTTAGGGGTCGCCAAGGTTATAAGAAATCAGTGTACGCACACGATCGCGTATGTAGTGTAGACAAGCAGTTGACAGAAGCTTGATAAATTCAGTGTCGAGTTCATTGTCCGTGTACCAAGGACCACCCGTCAGCTCCACGGAGGGTTCAAGGTGCGCGAGCATGTATATTTTCCTAGTTGGATGCTTTGTGGGAGTCACTCATTGAGTCAAATTAACCAGACGAAGAAAAAAAAAGGGACATACGCGCACTGCTTTGATTGATTTTACGAGCTGCTTCTGAACGAGAGACTTTAAGCAGCGGTCGATCACAGTTTGATGTAGTTCAGTTTTAGCTTTGAGGTGCTTGGTCCAAATACCTGTCAGGCATGTAAGCTCCTGTCTAAGTGTGATTGATAGGGAGAATACCTTCGTTTCCCGAAACTTGGATATGGCTGAGTACCATGGCCTCTTCGCCGCTCATATCCTTTTTTCTACGGAAGGGTATCCATGTCAAGAAACTCGAACAACGTAGTCGTAGAAAACGTACACATCCATCTCCTTCTTCATCACCGCACGGAATGCAGTGACTCCGCCGACGCTCGTCATGACTTTGAACATGCCCTGCAAACTTGTCATCCCTCCTGGAACACATGCGGCAGAGAATCACGCACCGCCCCGAGCAAAAAGTTGATCGCAGCGGTGCGGGCACTTCCATCTGCTATGAGTTTCTCAGCATCCTTGATGGATAATGTCTATCTCTGTCGTGAGCAGTTTTCGATTGCATAAAGGAAATTGGGGCCGGGCCTTGTCGTTCGTCGTGAGGGCTGCCTGATGGAGCTTGAGCTCGTCGGCGTTGAGCTTCCGACTCATTTTGATGGTGCACTGACAGTAAGGGGTGTTGGATGTTGGATGTGATTAAGGCTGATACGCGCACGTGATAATTATTGATTCCCTTTCGTTTCCATGCTTCCTCAAGTATTCATACTCTGACTTCGACCATGATCAACGGCGTGAACACGAACACGGACCAAACGACGACTGAAGGTGTGGAAGAGAGCCTTTCAAGCTACTTCCAGAGAAGCACCACTATCGTTAGACAGTATGCCGACATGTAAGTCCTTCTTTCTCTTCGCTCGCATCATTGCCTTCGTGACGGCCACTACTCTTCATCGCTAGGATTGAGCAGGACTACGCCCAACCCATCTTGAGTTACGCTTCTCTTAAATTCAAGGAAAAACCCATTACAGTGGTATGCCTTCCCCTTCTGCATACCTAAAGGTGTATGAATGCTTTCATAGATCTTCCTATCCGTCTTTGCTGGTCTTTCTGCGCTCCCTTTGTTATCATTCATGTCCGTTGATTCACCCATTGAGCATGTAATACACTCACAACCCTTTCCGTAGCGGTCTTACCGTATTCATCTTTTCCTCCATCGTATTCCTTGCGTTCATCTCTGCAGCGATTGCATTCATCACTGTTGAGGCGGTTCTCGGTACGCAGCCATTCACCTTGATCAAACTGCCTTCGTCTGACTATGTGCCGGACGTACAGCGGCTTGTTTGGTCTTCATGCTTTGGTCGGTCTTCATCGCAGCGAGTTTCATAACGACGATCGTCGTCTTCGTCTACTGGACCACTCGTCTCGGAGTGCTAGTCACCTACGAAGGCCCTTCTGGCGTCACGGATTGGGCATACGAAACGCAGCACCACTTCTTTCATGCGAAAAGACGAGAAGCAACCGAAGAATCCGACGAGTCTGCTGTCCTCGTTGAGCAAGATGGTCCAAGCTCTAAGAAGATCAAGGTAGAAGAGGAAACTCCACCAAATACCTGACATTTCCCCCTTTTTCATCCTTCGCCTCTCTCTTTCCCCCCTCGTACGTGTAGTCCTCGTGCAATGCCTAAGTTTCAGCCAGCCCTCCTCTTCATTAATAGGTTCCGTAATTTGTCAAACCTGTATTATGCACTCGATTCCTGACGTACCAAACGATCCGCGAGTGTACCGAACGGTTTCCTCCTCCATGATTATTCGTATGGCGCTGAATTAGTCCATCCTGCGTATGTCGATCATCACCAGTTAGTGTTTTTATTGTGCAGTCACTTCCCCCTCAATGCCTCAAAGCTTCAAGTTTCGACATTTTAACCACGACAACTGCTTCATGTTGGTGGTGGTATTCAACGCGCTTGTATGTTCGATTGCTAGTTGCTCTGCCATACTTAACACTGTTTGCACTGTGATAACAAGAGTGAAGCATGCTAAGTTAAGTGCTTTTTACCTTGGCTTACCACAGGTCATCTTGGAGTGTCCGCAAGAATGTCTAATATCATTTTGCTGGTCGGCAAGTTTAAAAAGTTATTTAACGCACTGAACTCACTTCCGACGCTACCTGATCTCGTCCACTAGGCCACACGTTCACTACTGCGTGCAAAAGCGTGAAAGGAGCACGACGCACTTATCTTTTCCCCTGTGACGGTCATGATTGCCGTCACATTCCAGGATAGCATTGGCCGCGCGGACAGGCCGCATATCCAGCGATTCTGTCCGTTTTAGCACTGGGGGCAGTACATTCGGTGATAACTTGGCGCCTCATGATACGGGAGTCCCGGCCTTGGCTGTAAGATAACCCCTTGCACCATTATATTCGAGGCTTCTCACAACTTTGCGTTTAATACAGTGGTTCCAGAAGTGCGATATCGAGCCATATCTACTCGAGATATCAAATCGCGCATGGAGGGATTCAGGCCAGGCTTGGCAGCCTGGCTATGCCGCATCGGAATGACGGATTTAGAAGTTACCTGCGGTCGCGTCGCCATTTGGTGCAGGAATCAAAGTTAACCTCTTTGTGCCTCCCCCCACCCCTGAGAGCCTTTCCGTAGGTGACTTTTCGATTATCTTTGAGTGGTCATGAAGGGCTGTCACAGTAGCTATGCTTCACATCCCTGAAGTTACGAAGGAGGCGCAAAGCAGAACTGTTAATGCTGTCATGGCACCTGACATTTGACAAGAATTGCATGATTTCCATATCTCAACACGCTTATCGGCGAAAGGCGCCCTGTTGTTGTGTTGGCACAACGGCGTGATCATTCCCTCGGACGAGGCCAAACTTGAAATAAATTAACAAAATGCAACCCAAAGGAAGGAATCCAAGTTTCGGTAGGTTAAACAACAAGTTCTACCCATGGACAATATTTAGCTGTTTATTTCAAGTTTGAGTCACAGCGTGTTTAGCTCGGTGCTAGATATCGATCACCCCGTTGTGTGGGCGATGCGCCACATGCGGTTTACGCGATAATAGAATGTGAGCCCAGGTACCAACACTCTACATGTCGTCCGCAATTCAAACGACATTCACCGGATCCTGTTCCAAGTGGTGGCAGTGTGTGAACTCGGAACCATGCATATTGTCTGAGGCGCCTTAGCAGCTCTGGGCGGCAAGTAACAGTCTCTGATGCGGCTGGCGCTGACATGCTACCTCGTTCCTTGTATCTACGCATACGCGATCAACCGTGCAGGTCTGTCTGGCGACAGTGCCGAATTGGCGCCAGGACCGAATCCTTTACGTGAACAAGCCCCACTGAGAGTTTCGCTGTCGCTCGGGTCGCTCGAACTTGACCCCTACCCAGCTGACAAACCTCGGATTAGCTTCAACCAGGATGGAACCTTTAAGTTAACTATTTTCTCTGACGTTCATTTCGGAGAGAATCCTTGGGACTGGTGGGGACCGGAGCAAGATATCAAGACGAATGCGTTGATGGAGACGCTGTTGAATATCGAGATAC
>JBBPSL010000036.1:33255-61087 GCA_038093555.1 Butyriboletus appendiculatus
ACTGGACTACGTGTAAGGCCCAGGCGTAATTTCCTGTGCACTCATCGGAAGGCATTGATCATTGTTGGGCAGCGTGATTAACGGAGACCTCATTACGGGAGAAAGTGAGTTAGTCTGTCCTTGTTCATCAGTTTCAAAGACCCGTACTAACTATTCCACGATAGATACGTTCCTCGAGAATTCCACATCTTTGATCGATTCCATTGTGCGCCCCTTAAACGCCGCGAAGATCCCCTTTTCTTCCACTTCAGGGGTCAGCATTTTGTATTTTCACTAGTTTCTGTTACGCCGACCCTCACCTACTACAGAATCATGACAGCCACATCAACATTACGCGCGCCGAAGAGATCGCACGAGAAACAGAAATATCTCCCTGGAGCTATACGCGACTTTCTCCGCCTGGAGTAGGGGGCGCTGGCGGACCCGGAAATTACTGGGTTCCCGTCTACCAGAAAGTGACAGGTGAGCCAGCACCGGCCGTCCTCCACAAAGTCTCATAGCTGCGCTGTTTCTCAGATCCCAGTCCTGCATTGATACTATGGTTCTTTGACTCGCGAGGTATGCGTGTGTGGTGGGCAACGTGGGTTCCATCGGTGCTCACGCCATTCTCAGGTGGCGTATACAGGGATGGCATTCACATGCCAGACTGGGTAGACTCGAGTGTCGCCGGATGGATTAAAAGCGAGACGGAGAAGATGAATACCGCCTGGGGACAGCCGGAACAGCGAAGTGCACTCGCCTTTGTGCATATACCTCCGTCCGCGCCTTCTTGTTGTGACCTCGGGTGGATGTTTACTGATGGTAATAGACACGTTATCCAAGATGTCCAAGGAAATCTGAATAGTACCACTAACCCTGGGTTGAATGGTAGGTCCCGTCCTCCTTACGTTTTAATGCCAAGAAAGTGTAACCACTTTGAAGCGGATACCCTGGGACACGGTTCTACGCAGGCCTCGAGTGATCCTGCATCGCTTGGCAGAGACAAAGAGTTTTGGCACTCATTGAACGCCAACGTGAAGCACCTACGCGCGGTCATCTCCGGTCATGGTGAAGTCTCTGGATCACTGAACGGTGCGAGGCTTGACCAGACTACTAGATCATGGGAACGAATGGTGCGCCCGTGAGCCAACCTATCAAGTAATCTTTTGCTTCAACAAGCACTCGGGGTATGTCCTCCGTCGGCCGTCCGTTATGGAAGTTGACTCAATTCATGTGTCAAGGTACGGAGGGTACAGCGGCCCCGAATGGGGTAGAGGTGTTCGCTCCATTATATTCCACTCAGCAGCCCCTCTGGAAGGTATAGAAACCTATGTCATGATGGAAGACAGCACGTCACATGCCAGAGTGATTCTAGACGAATATTATATGTAGTCGTAAAATTTGGGTAGGAAGGACAAGCGGGCACTGCCGGTCTGCACAACTGTGTGTGAGTACGTCCGACTAACGTTATTGAGTTCCGGGTGACGTTCTATACTGTATTGTTCATTATCTTATTATTCAAACACACAACGGAATTCTCAAATTGCCGCCGTACAATGTACTACTATGCAATGATGCCTCAACGAGCTCGCGTGGACCATCAATTTATTTAAACCACCCTCAGGCTCCAGGCAGTTGTGCGGTTGCTTGCTTTGCTAAAGTTGTCGTTGTCAGACCATGCCCGGGCCAGCGATGGATGTTTCAAGTTATCCGTCCACATGGATTTGGGGCCCAGGGTACATAGGTGCGTCACTCTATTGTTCCACCATTGGTGGGAGTCATAGAGAATGCGCCGGACACAATCCTCTTGACAGGTCTTATCGTCGCAGTGTTGTATGTTGCGGTGGTCCTAGTCAGCCTCCGACTCATTGGTTAGTTGAATTCAATCGTTCTATTCTAGCTTGTACGGCGTCGAAATTTGCCAGTTCGCATTTTATTTGCGAGCGTTTCGGTGTGACAAGATCATCGTGAAACTTCTGGTAGGTGGAACAATTATATGGATGCGAGGACACGACAATTCAACGTTGTCGGGCAGGTGTACACTGTCGCGTAGGTTGCAGATCCCGTTTCAGTCCCGCTGCATTGTCACCCCCTTGTTTTCAATGTCAGCGTACTCGACACAGCGCACTTCTTCACTATGCTAGCAGCATTCTACCAGCTGTTGGTCATCTGTCATGGGAACACCTCTCCGGCGTGTTCTTATTACGTTCCAAAGTAAGTTGCGGTGGTTGGTTCTTCAGCGCATTTACAAACATAGAACCAACCTTGGGGTGCTTTCCTAGAGTAGTGATTGTAAGTCGATCCGGCTCAACCTTTTCATATGCTGATTATGACTCAAAGCTAACCGTCTTGCTCGTTGTGAGTGATTCAACCAAGCAAACACGAATCGATGGCTCAGTTCCCCAAGTACTGTATCACGTTCATAGTTCAAGTGTATTACACCTGCTCCCTGAATTTTCTCTCATATTTCTCATATTATTCTCTCCAGCTTTTATGCTCACAGAGTCTGGATAAGTGAGTTCTTGACTGCTGGAATCTTCTTGTTTATCGTGACGTTCGTCTTGAAGTCAGTGGTCAAAACAGGATAATTGTGTTTGCAGTGGTATGACTCGGATGTCCTCACGTAGAAATGAGTTGAAACTGAACTTCATATAGCTTGCGCCAGCGACTCTTCAGTTAGGTGTGTCAACAAACTTGTCAGTCATTGAGTGGCAGCTTGCTGACGTTTTCATAGTATTCGGGCTGAGTGCGTGACCTTTCCTTTCTCTGCTGATTACCCCTTCATCTTAGTCAATGTAGTGGTCGTCGCTGCAATGTTTGCACCCGAAAATTATTGATACCTTCTTGCTTGGCTGATAATCATTAAATAGTATCCAGACACCGACTAACGCCGTTCTATACTCCACGAAAGTGCGCAACGACATTCTTAACTTCGAATCTCGACGTCATAAATTAATCACCCTTGTCAGTATATGCCATGGTCCTCGCTCGCGAGCGCGGCCTGCGATGCCACGATTACTCTTTCTGTGATATATTACTTACGGCCAGCAAGCATTCGGTACGAATCCGATGATCTTCATCCAGTTGTGGAAATTTCATAGCTTTTTGATATAGGAGGGAGACTTTTGTCAAGAAATTGCTTATCGTTTTCGTGCAAATGGGCTTGTTTACGTTGTAAGTTTGCACTCACACTGCAATCTCCTCGAGTGACCCTCTTTCGTGTTCAATCTGCACAGCATCAATTCGCTAGCGATGGCAATTCTGGTGAGTCTACCAGTTACGCATGTATGTATGCCTGATTCGTCTCTCCAGTATTATGTAGATGCGGGCAATTCGTTTACCCAATTCCTGACGGTCGCCCCATCCGCGATATTGAGCAAATGTAAGCTTGTCCACGTTCCTATACAGATTAACGTACTCACGTCTCATAGCATACGTGAACTCCATGCTCGGCGTGTAAGTGAACGCATGTTGCTCAACTTTTGTGCACCTGAGTGAACGGGACTCATGGGCAGGCTAAACGCGCGGAAGCCGATTCGGGATCAACAACGTAATGCTCGGGCCGATTCTGTACAAGTACCGACAATTCCTACTTTGCGCTAATCTACGCGATGGGCGATTTGACGAGGAACAAGGTTTCATAAAGACGATACAGTATAGCCAATTCGTTTACAGGACTACCAAACAAGGAATACACATCAACGTACACAGCACGGTGACCTGGGGGGCTAGTTTTGGCCGGATAAATACTGTACAATATCCAAGAGAAACCAAACATATCAGTGACAAATTGTGAGTATAATGAACGAGATCGATCAAGGGAATTCCCGCCTCCCGGAGGCGAGGTCACGGCAACGCAACTCAAAGGTAAAACATGGTGTCCTTGAGTCCTGCCCTGGTCACGCCGCCACCCCATAGCCTCTGTGCTTCTCTCATGACATCTTGTTCCGCGGCGCTCCCGCTCCCGCTCCCAGTACCGCTCGCCGCCGTTCCGTCGCCAACGTATCCATGGAAAAGCTTTCGCAGATAGCATCTCCCGCGTTCGCAGGCGACGTCCGCGTAATAGGCAGGGGACACCAAACTTACAGCCTTTGTCGCGCGTGCAAACATATAGCTGAGAGCGTTGGTAAGCCCCTGGATTTCGTTCGCCTTAAAGCCGATTTCATCGTGAACGACGTAGTAGTGAGTGGGGCGAGTGGTGCCTTGCAACCCGCCGTGTGCTATTCCTAGTTTCAGAAGGCAGAACTCACGGTCATAGGTCGACTACTAACCTTGTAGGAAGAAATCGAAATCGTAAACGGCAGTGACACCCCGATCAACCACAGTGCCTGGACGGGGGTTTCCGTCTCCTGCGGCGCTGGCCTCCTCAGTGGGGTAAAAGCGCGTATGGTGGCGTTTGCCACAGATGATGATCGTAAGTTTGGGTCTGTATGGTCCCTTGGGAGTGCTAAAGGTCTGGAAGGCTTTGAAGATCAGAGGTCGTTCCTCTAATCTGACGATGTTGAATTGGCCCTGCAAAGAATGAGATCGTCGAAACGAACGGGGACACAAGCCATACCTCTGAAACGCCATCACGATATACTAGGATACGCTCAGGAAGCTTTCCGGTTTTCTTGTGGAAGAGCTTTAGGCGATCGACCATCATACCATCGAGGTTCGTGATCATCTTCCAAAAATCAATCAGTCAGTAAAGAGATCATCAGTGTCATTCATGGCACAATACCTCTTTCTTAGACTCTTGGATTTCTAAGCTGGCTGGATATTGTGCATAATTGCTGTCGATACTCGCAACAACGGCCGCAATGGATGCTAGGTGCAAATGCGTGTCAAAGAGGGTACACAGCGAAAAAAAAGGATGTTCTTACGAGTCCCTGGTGCACTACCGGGGCTTGGATGGGTGACATCCATGCCGACGATCATAGTAGGCGCGCCGCTCAACCATCTCGCGCTGTTTGGGTCCAGTTTGTGATTGACCCCACCCATCTTCATGTTGACTTTTAACGCCACGTTTGCAAAGTACTGCGGACTACTCTTGCGGATTTTGGAAGATTGAACGCACACAGTCGCCACGTCCAGGTAGACGTCGCAAAGGTGCTTCAAGCCCTCGTATATAGCCTTGTCAGTATTGGCCAGCATGACAAAGAGCAGAGTAGGCTTTGGCTTGACAGTCAAGAGCGCATTTCTGATGGCGTCGATAGCCGCCCGTCTCATGGGATCAGATAAGTTCTTGGGTGGAAGCTGGGCGGTAGCGTAAACCGGATCGGTAGGGACTTGCATCCCGCTCGTGATACACATCTTGCGGAAACCAGACACGACTTCCCGAAGGTCTGGGTCTGCAGAACCAGCGAATTCATCTCTGGTGCTGTCCTTGATCACAAGAACTGTCCACTTATCCAGCCGTGCACCGACTGCGAACTTGACCCCTCTGAGATTCCAGGAGGCTTTGTCGTCGATGGAAGCCTGACTAGTCAGGTACTTGATCCCAGGTCTGGGCAAGATGCGCCCAGGCACCACGGCCATATCTGGACCAATGCTGACACCGAAAGACTGGAGTTCCGGCCCGGCTACTCTCAGCCCGAGACTGTTAAGACCTTGGTTGACGATAGCCTCCCCATTCACGTTAGGGGGTTGACATGCTACAGTGATCATTGAGGCGGTATGTTCATCCGTCAGTTTTCCACGGAAAGGTTGATCCGGAAGTATTTCGCAAACTTCTGGGGGCAAGTAGTTTGTCCTCTGCCCACCGACGTCAACGAGCTGCAACTCGGGGTATCGCAGCGGAATATTGTATTCTGGGAGAAATGGTTATAGAATCCGAGCGAAGGGGTTAATCGGTAAACTTACTGCGCCTGAAATATTGTTCCACGGTGACACGGCCATATTCGGGAGAGTCAAACGAATATGTTTTTGCATTATGCCGTGCAAGCTTTTTGACAGTCTTCCGATATCCAAGATGGGTAGCCTTGATCCGAACACCCTTGCAGAAAACTTCCATTCGTGCACCAAATGAGGAGTCCCGGAACTCCATCATCGCACGCGCCAGGTTACCAGGGATGTAAAATGCTGTCGTACAAACATTGACATTCACCATCAGCTGCCTATGAGCTGGCCGGATCGATGAATAAAAGCCTTTCCACGCCTCGAGGCCACCACCCAGCCTGTGTGGCGCGGCCGCAGCACGGAAGAAATACCGATTTCTGCCGACCATGATACCTGTCCTACCTGGGGCAGACGCGAGGATGATGTTCAAGGCAGCAATGACGGGCAATACGTCGTAATTCCGAAACTGTGCTTGGCCTGCTAGATAACTAGGACATGTCAGGCTACCATTCAAAATCGCAAGAGACGTCACAGGTACCTCACGAGGTTCGAAGTGTCAATTTCTTGGATGAATTTGATCGTGAGTGTATACTCCTTTCCACCTTGTTGGGCGGGACCACTTTCATCTTCATCGTAGTACGGAACTTTGATTGTCAGGGGCTGGGGTAACAGGAGGGCAGCAATGAGTTTGGCGCTACAATCGTGCGCCACCCTGTCTGTCATTCCAGCTTGGTGCCATGCAGTTGTTTGTTCGGCAAGCTGGTAAATACGTTTTTTCACGCGACGGTTGGCGGTTCCCGCCACAGGAGTGATGGATACATCGTACTCGTACAAGGGGCCTTTTGGCACCCGCACAGGAAAGAAGTTGGTGCGAAGCTTGATTTCTGTTCCCTCCGTCCCAAACTCTGGACGCAAGGGCATGCTGTCAGGATCAGCACTTGAACGTGATGCTGAAAACGTGGCAACGAGCGCCTTGTCTGAGTCATCCGCGATGCGTCGGTCGATATCTGCACGTTGTCCACGCAGGAAAACACTAGAGAAGAGGGTTTACCGGTACGCTCGAGAGACGAGCGAAACACATACCCTCCTCGGGCGCGGCCCCTAGACCCACCACGGTCTTGAAATCCTCTGCCACCGCGATCGCTACCTCGGAAGTGTGAAGGGGGACCTCCACGACCACGGGGGTCGGGAGATCCTCGCCCACCCCCTCCGCCACCGCGCCCGCTACCTCTTCCCCGGTCATAACCACGCCCTCTGTTGCTCATTTGTATGGTAGTGGATGTGAGATGTGAATGTGAGAAACCCTACGTCCGCGTTTTCCCCGACACGTTGATGCTGTGTCTTCCTGTGTGACTCAACTTGGGCAATAAACGCCACGATCCGCAAAGCACTTGACACCCGTGTTATCTTATCTTATCTGATTGGTTAGACTCTGAATTTCTGATGAAAGCCTGCAAAAGATCGAGTTCGCATACCGACTTGAAATCAACCGCGAATACAGCCTCCGTAGCATAGACGATACAGCTGGCACGGATGATTTGAGAAGACTACACCTGATGGCACAGTGATCAGTAAACTGGAGGCGGGAAGAATCGTTGATAATTACCATAGGAGATTCATCCAGTGATCAGGAGTGAACGTAGGCGCGACCCAACATATGCCCGAGGCTAGTGAACGCATGGACATTTCCCCATCTTCAGCTCTGGGCTGTAATCTCGGGACAAACGTATGTCTAGTATACTGGTGCTGAATGCGCCTGGACGGTCGCGAATCGATCACCAACGACAAAGACACCCGGTGAAAACTTGACGACGTGCACCCGAGGATGCTGCAAATATCGTCGCCGTGGCGGTTGAACGGGCGTGCAGTGTCAAGCTAGCTCTTTGGCTGATGGAGAGAGTACGAAATAGCGATGGACTTACGCCTTCGATGTAGACGGGAAGGGAATCTTGGAGTACTCGAAGTTATCGACATTTGGATCTACCCCATCGATAATACTGTAAAGACACGTCTGAAATTGGTCCAAGGCCCGCTAGTTGAGTACATAATTCTTTCACTGGCACGTGACTTGGAGGTTACACAAATTGTAACTAGTACTACGAGTCACCGTTATGAGACCATTGGCGTCTTTAGCCCTCCCAAGATCTGGTTCTGTATCACGGTTAAAAGCGCATACAATGTCTCAATGCGCTAGCAGGTCGTCAGTCCATCTGCTACTGGAAAGTGTACGCTGAGTTGAAGCTCACCGGGACTGGAACGTTCCTCTCCCGTGCCATTCTCACAACCTCGCCGAAAATGACCTCGACTTCGATGGGAGTCGCATTTCTATAGTCAAGAAGCATGCTAGGAAGGTGGTTCGCCTCGGGACTGGTATGTAGAGCAGCCGTACGCGAGATCGTTTCCGCAGCCAAGCGGGACGGGAGACCGCCCTCCTCGTCTGGCCAGCCCATCGCACGACCTTGTCGGAAGACGTCAGAATGAAAGCATACAAGGACACGATCATCTCTAAACCAACCTAACGCGACCATCTCCTCCAAGATCGATTGCAGTACTGGTAGCGTTTCTTCCCGCACGAACCGCTCTGTGACCGGTGCTACATACGGTGTATAGGTGTGCTGTCCTTCGTCAGCACTCCCTGGTGGCGGTGGAGGCGGCCGGAATATCGCTGTCAGAGGTGAATTCGTGAGTGTCGAGACAGAAGAGAAGGCGATATTCCAAAACGTCTTTGCAAACTTTTGGCGTTGAATTTCGGGCACGAGAGTCAACTCGGTACCCCCAGCTTCCAGCATGTCACCAAAATCGTGTAAAACGGCATATTCCTCTTTCGTGTGTAACGTTGTCGAGTAATCCCCGTGTCTATATATCCCGAGAGTCACTTTATCCTGTGAGAACGAGACCATGGATTAAGCGAAACTGAATGAATGCTATTCTGAGTAAGTTAGGAACGGATACTACTTACAAAGTGGTTGTGTGACACTCGGTTTTTCCCTGCAAGGTTTGCCGCAATCCATACGACAGTGCTTATAATCTTGGGATCTCCCTGGGCAAGCATCTTTATGCAACCGTACAGGTCGCGCTCGACGCCAAGGCCGTTCTGCAAGAGCACGTATGTCGGCTGGGTATGCTCATCTGTGTAAGGTGATGACAAGAGTGCATCAAGCACAGACGGTGTCTTTGTGATTTCTGGTATAGCTTTCGTGGTGAGCACAACATGAGAGTATTGTCTATCCGCTGCCTCTGCGACCGACTTGACCACTGCCAAGTGTTTGGTATGTAATCTGGAGTGGACGGGGTGACTCAGTTTGAGTTCACGTACATCGATCTGGCCGCCAAGCCCGGATGTTGCCGTACTTCATACTTTGGATGTCCATCCCGTGTTCTGGTCATATCACCATTTGCCATCAAACTAGTGGCCGTGGCCAAGCTCGACTCACCACGCACGGCATCATAGTTGCTCCTAGCTACAACGGTCACACGTGCCTGACCGCTACGTTTGAGGATGAAAGCGTCTGACCGGATACCAAAGATGAGCAAAGGGACACTGATTGGAACTGGAAGTCGATTCGTACAGATGGAACCTATCGCACCAAATCCTACGACGAGGACATCCTTTACGGCTGTGGACATGGCCACGGTGGTGATCATGCGGCTATGAGTAGACCGAACTTGAAGCTTCAAGATTGCCCGAGCACTAGATCGGACTGGACTCGACGATGCTCAAAAGGAACTGGTACCAGGGATCGACTCTTGGAGAGCTCCCGGCTCAGTCCGACTGTGCAAACTTGCCTGCCTGATATATAACAGGTACACACGTTGGTAAGCTTCCGTTCTCACCTGTACTGACGAGTTTACAATGGCCCTGAGTGGTGACCCGGCGTAGTCGGAGCAGGTATTGGCTAGCGTGCAGCTCAATTAGTACTAGCACTGTAGAGGAACCGAGAACTTGTCATGATCGGCGGCCACCTAGTACGAAAACTGGGCGGAATTGGGCCTGAGCTCTCCGACGCTGTCCCGACAACCGCACATCTATTAATCAAAGGACACGGGCGTGAAGGACTCATCAAACTATCTATCATTGTTTGCGGTTAGGAAACCACATTGACGGGCGCGATTCTCTTCCAACAACCCAGCATTTAGCGTCAACCGTGGCATCGGTAACAGCGACACGCACGGGGAGCTTGTGATCCGTCATATATCATGCCCCATTAATGACCTGAAAACGAGGGGAGGAGTAGACTGTCGTACATGAGTGTATGTTACCGTCGTAAGGAAAGCGAAAATGTATAGAGCGCAGATCAGATGCTGGCATGCCCCGACGTGGGCGGGTATCGCGTGGAGCGGATAGGAAAAAAAATATAGCACGGTTCAGAGGCTCGGCAAGCATGTGCTCTGATTACCGTGATCGCGCCTTCTTCTCTCGATACTCCACACTAGCGTACCAAGCACCGCCCACTAGTGTAAGCAAGATACCTAATGCGTTCATCGCCGATATCGACACATTAAAAATAATGACCGCAAGGACGATGGATAAAACCTGCTTTACGTTTGCTATCCGTAACGTCAGCATTGTACCGCTCAATTCGCCTCTGACCCACTCAAGGGCCGAAGAGACTCAGGGAACGAGGAAACGTACCTGCGACGGTCATGCTCAGGGGACCGGCTTTCTTGTTTGCCGTGAAACTAACGATATTGAGACCAAATGCGATTGCTCCATTGAGACCCAATGAGACAGCGGTCCAGGTTGTCAACTCTCGAGTGCTCCAATGCCGTACTTGCTCCATTTCGCCTGTCATGTATGATAGTATCACACACTGAATGAATGCCAACGGGGCCATGCGTGTCAAGAGATCAAGGGGGTGTAGCTGAAGACGTGGGGGAATCAAGTAACGGAATGTTGTTGGAGTTTGAGCAGATGGCGACGACTGAAGAATACTCGTATAGATGGTTTTGATGGCAGCTAGCAGGGTCCCCAGCAAGGTCAGGAGAAAACCAGAAGTAGTAAAGTAATAGTCGCCATAAGTCCTATTATGGTGGGATATTCTCAGCTTGGATCTTTATCATGAGCACCCATTCATGACGTACGCAAAACCCACGCCAACGATGACCGGAACCAGGGAGGCAATCTTTTGCCTGCTACTTCGCGTACCGAATAGAAGCATCGAAAGGATGACTGTAAATATGGGAGTGGCTGATCGGACGACCTGGTGGAACTACAGGATAGTCTTAGATTGAGGAGAAGGGACGCGAGGCCATTGACAGGACTCACGGGGATGGTGACTAGTTCCAGGGAGAGGTTGCTGACTGCGATGTTAAAGGTATACAATGAGCTGAATGCGAGCAGTGCCATGTTGTCTGCATCAGTCAATTTGGCGGGCACATAAACTCCGAGACGTAAAAGGGAGAAGCCACCGATGGACCCGCAGAGGGCATGGAGTGCAGTAAGGGCGTATGCATACGGGAAGTGGATGAGTACTGCCTTGTTGTACAAAGTGAGCCCCAGGTTGAAGCAGAAATAGAGAACAAGCCAGAAAGGTTGTGAGTGGTAGAACAAGGGTGGCTCTGTGCGAAAGTCTTTGTCGGTAAGGTCGGTTCTATGTGGTGTTGTGGTGCGGGCATGAGACGGTAAGGGTAGCTCCCAAGGGAACGTGTAGGAAGCTGGGTTGATGAAACGGGTATAGGAGTGGAAAGATGAGGATGGACCGATCTCTATGTCTTGACTGTCCTCAGACTTCGAGGATACGAGGGACGAAGAGTCCGAGTGTGGGACGCCATAATCAAAGTAGACCCGACGGGAGCTCTTCTCCTTGCTGGGGAGAGGCTCTGGGTTCAGCATGGGGTCATCGCTATAGAGCGAGTATCGATCCGAGGTAGGAGAGACGAGTGAATCTTTGCTGGTAGAGTCACCTTCTGGGCCGAAGGAATCATGGGGTCGGTGACCATTCTCCTGCGCAGAGGACGGGGGTAGAAAGAAGGCGCCGGCGTGGGGGGAGGGAGGAGAAGGCGGCTCGTTGGTTAGTGGGGACATGGAATAGAGGGGGAGAACGGAGCCTGGTTTTGGTGGGGGTGGGGACGTGATTTGTAGTTTGCAAACACGCGCATCAACTGCGGACGAATAAGTTAAAGCAAATCGGATAAGAAATACCGACGGACTCGTCCGTCACGTTGAAATGGGCATGACAACATCGTTCGAACATTCCTCAGATCAACGTGGCCGATCTACTCAAAAATATTCGAGTTGCATGCTTAGTAATCCAAAGTTACCCTGCCTCACTCCAAATTCGGACTCATACGTATATTGCAGTTATATTTGGATGCTAAAGTTTTCGTAAACTAGGGTCCCGAGTACGAAATTCGAAACGTAATACATTTAACGAATTTCACGTGATCATATTAATATTTTTCAGATAAGTTGGCGTCCCTGGGACTACATTTCATCCGTACCTGGTCATGCGCCGGACTCGTCGATACTACAGTAAGTATAGCCCAGTCGACACAGGAAACTCAGTTCTATGAGCGTCCAAATGGACGTAGATGAAACGCCATCACTGGCACATGTGCAACCCTGAGATTGGATGTTTCGGAGACAATTTGCACATGCCATCGTTAGACTGGGGATAGCTGTCCGTTAAGAATGGTTCTGCTCGCCCCTACCTAGATCCAGATCCATGTCATATTCCTACTCACTTTTCATGGTGTTTCCGCAGATTTTCTGGTCCGGTTCTTTGCAGCTGCGGGGTGTGGCGTGGGAAGTTTGTGGCCCCCACAGCAAGGTGGCTACTAGTGGCGCGTTTCCCTGTCCAACACGCCCTCTGCAGTCGCCACAGCGGGGTGCCCGATGCCATCCTCGACGCGTCCAGCAGCACCAGCGCCCAGCAACGTCTCTCAAAGTTCCAAACGTGTTATGTCAGACGCGGAGGCTGCTCCTCAAGACTTAAAGAAAGCGCGCAGAAACTCATCAGCCGAGCCCACCACCAGGCGCGATTCCGGTCGTGATACAAAGCGTCGGAGGAAGAGAAAAAAGAAGGCACCCGTAGTGAGCACAGGGACTGCCAAGAACGAGGCCACACAGACCCAACTGGACCAACGCTCGCGTGCTCCATTGTCCGCGCGAAACGAAATCATCAGATTTACTTCGGCCCCTCCCGAGGCCGATCTATCCGCCAGCAGCGTTCCTGCTGCCAAACCTTCTTCGCAAGCGCCATCACCGAAGCTGTTTGGTAAAACTCGGGAAACTTCTTTGCACACTCTGGACGATATTACCGTACATCGAAGCGAAGCCATGCCATCTACTCCGGTACGCACCACAAAGTCATTAATTCAACGTAATACCTATTCTCCAAACAGAGAGACAAGAGGCGAGTCATCCCAGCGGATACACCTGTACCTGGGCCTTCCGCTGGGTCGCTCGAGGATAAAGTAGCCCAACTCGAGGCAGAGCTCAAATCCAAGGACAATGTCAGTCATCTTCTCTTGCTGTATTCCACGATCAGTCTCCCCATCGCTTTTCAGTTGATCACATCCCACCAAGCACTCCTGAACCAAGTCCAGCAGGCTGTCACCTGTCAGGTCTGTTTGGACCTGATGTATAAACCCTATGCACTTGCTCCCTGTGGCCACCTCGCCTGTCATAGTTGCCTCGTTAATTGGTTCACGACCCCCCCACCCGACAACCATCCCGCACCTCCAGCCATCATGCGCAGGAAAACATGTCCACACTGTCGTGCCGTTGTACACAAGCGCCCCGTCGAAGTATGGGGTGTAAAGGGTATTGCGCAAGCAATGGGAAAGAGTCCACTCTTACCAAACCAGTTACCCGTTCCCGTCCAGGCCCCCGAGAGTCTAGACGCGAACGCTGATCCTTGGAATGATATCTTTCCGAAGCCAGGTACTGCCAGTCATCGTGGATTCCCATGGTTTTTCCCAGGTGCCGACATCGATGACGACGACATCCATATTGCTGATATTGCCCCACGTGGTGACGGCGTTGGGATGCTTGATATGGAAGACGGCGGCATCTATCGCTGCCTTGACTGTATGCACGAGATATGGGATGGTGTATGCACCAGCTGTGGACGTGTCTACCCAGGGCACAGACCTGAAGGCGACGACGAAGACGACGACGGAGACCCGATGGGCTGGCTTGAGGATCAAATGGGTGCCGAGGAGGTCGATGTGGCGGATGATCCTGGTTGGATGGGTTTGGAGGACGGGGAGGCAGACGACGGCGGCGACATCGACGACTGGCGTCCCTTTGCCCCTTGGCGACGTCATTTCCACATGTTCAGAGGACCCTGGGGTTTCTCCGGTACTATCCACGTCGACGAAGAAGACGAGGAAGAAGACGAAGACGACGTGCGTGGTCGGGTAGACGATCTTCGGGTTCCCAACGAGGACGAAGAAAGCGGGGACGAGGGCTATGAGAGCAGCTTCATCGACGACGACGACGAGGGAGGTGTAATTGCTCCCCTTGTGGACAGGCCTCA
Source organism: Butyriboletus appendiculatus (assembly GCA_038093555.1). Lineage (NCBI taxonomy): Eukaryota > Fungi > Basidiomycota > Agaricomycetes > Boletales > Boletaceae > Butyriboletus > Butyriboletus appendiculatus. Next base: position 47,538 of record JBBPSL010000036.1, read on the forward strand.
CATCTATGAAATCGGCGATGACCGCGACGATGAAGATTACCCCCCCAATTGGCGTGCCCGTATCGTCGACCTGGTTTCCGACGATCATGAAGAAGACGAGCACGAAGGGTCTGACGTCCTTGAGCGCGGCTGGTCTGGGCATAGACAAGTCGTTGTTGTCTCGTCGGACGAGGAAGATGGTGTGGTCCATTCAAGGAGCCGGTCGACGAGTCTTTGAGTCTGACGACGGCGTAGATAGAAATCCACCCAAGGTTATACGATGTCGCATAGAGCCCGAATGTCTCCCTTTGTCGTATCAGTTGACGGCGTAATCCGATTCTCGTAATGCAGGCTGGTTGGCGCGTTGGCCCACCTGCCTCACTCCCGCAACGTGTATCACTCTCCTCCCCATCTTCACGTCGCACACTCGTGCCCGTGCTGTGCAATGGGTGCGAACGCTGCCATGCATAAGGGTGCGCGTGCTGTCCTTTTCAACTGTGTTCACGTCTGACCCATTCCCTGCTTTTCAAATCCTTGCCTGACCCATCCCCACAGCTGCATTGCGTAGCCTCTGCGCTAATCACACCATCCATCTCCTCCATGCGCGCAAAGACCCACAGTAGGACCCAACGAAATCCCTCGACGGGCACAAATCCAAGACCACCACGCGCTGACGCGATCCAGTGGATCTTTTCATCAAATCTACCTCACCGCAGGAGCTCAGCAGCGCTCAGTGTGGATCTCAACCGACGAAATTTTTTCGGCATGAGCGAGGTATTCGGTGTGCTCTTGAATGTATGTTTATGCCGCGCCGTCTGCTCTCATGAAACCTGAGTACACCATCCATGACCCATCCAGCCCTCCGAGACCGCACGTTCGCTGACGGAATCCAGGCGCCTGCTCGAGGAAGCACGCAAGGAGATCACTGAGGAGCGTGAACCTCCGCGACTGCGCATCAAGCACGCGGTTACACGTCTGCCCGGCTTTTTACCCCGAGAAGCCGAACTGCGGGTTATTGAGCGTGCTCTAGAGGGCGAACCATCATTTACGGTATTTTTTGGCGCCAGTGCCGTAGGAAAGGTGACCTTTCCTCTCGTCATTTTCGTTTCTGCTCGGAGATCCTCATGAACTTTCGCTCCTGCGCATATAGACTGCTCTTCTCCGTGAAGTACTTTCGCGTGGCAGGTTCCATGTTCTCCACTTCGATCTCCGCATTCCTGGCTTCGCGGACGTCAGCAGTCTCTATATGAGCCTTAGCCAACAGATGGAACGGTACTTCGAAGATGTTTCGACCAACGTGCCTGGCTTCGATGAGTTTCGACGAGAAGCCTCCGCGTTCAAGGTGCGCGTTTTGGTCTCATGACGACAGAAGTGAGTGATGCAAGGGTACTGATCGAGTTACCTTTTGATAGCATGACCGCCTTGATGTGGAGCGAAGGTTGTCCGAAGCAGTCATGGGTAGCGTGGGGTCACAAGTGCGGACAAGCGACATCGCCCGCCTTATGGAACTGTTCCAAGTGAGACTATTGCCTTTTTGCCTATTGCAATACTGACAAGTTCAAACACTACAGTGTTCCCTGGTGAGATACGCTGAATTTGAGCCTCCAGAAGATGTCCATGAACTCGGCAACCAAGGGCGGAAGGAATCAGATATATCATCTGAGCGAACTCATGTAAACGGTTCCCCTCCTCTCCTCAGGAACCGGTGGTTCTTCAAGCGTGCTAAGAGAGGAAGCGACAGTGCTCGCGGGATGTCGTCTTCTATGATCAAAGATCCTGAAAAGCCTTCCAAGAAGATACCGGTATTATTCTTCGATGAGGCACATAAGCTGTACGTTTTTCCTCCACAAGAAATCTTCTACCCATTGACTCCGCCTGTTTGAACAGACCGTCCTTGGTTCAGTCGACAGAGACCATAAAGTGTCTGCTAGACTCGATGCTTGTTCTCACGAAACAAGACCGGCTGTGTCATGTCGTTCATGCGACTAGCGATCCATTCTACCAAAACTGGCTGCGCCAACTCAATGTCGTGCAACATTGCAAACTCGTCTCGATCGACGACTGCTCGAGAAGCGAGACACGAACGTATTTCTTGGAACGTCTGTTGCCCCGTGTCCCAGACGCATTACAGCACACATTATCTTTCGACGTATTATACGAGGCGTTCGGTGGTAAGCTCGCGCATTGGCAAGACTACATCAATGAATATAGTGAGCTGCTTCTTCGTCAGTGGTCGTCGACTTACCCATCTTGACCATTCCCAGTCAATGCCGGCGGAAACCTCGACAGTGCGTATCCATGCTACGATATGCTTCATCATTGCTAACATCTATGGCTCAGTCAAACAGAGCTCGCATTTCCTTCAAGCACACGCCACCCTTAACCTGCATATTGTCCACTCTTCTCAGCAAGCGTCTGCACATGACCCTATCACCCCGTCTACGCCAGGTCCCCGGCCACGATCCAGTGGCCCAGACGCACTTCATGCTGGCCTTGGTCCTGCCGGGTTCAGCTCACCTCGGGGCGCATCTTCGATCGAAGATTACTCTGCAGATTTCAGCGCCATGCAACTCCTCAAAGTCATGAGTAAACTCAGCCAACCCGGGACGCAGCATCTTCCGTACTTCCTACTCTGTCGGGATATCGGCGTGCGCGCGGTGGATGGGATGATCAAAGGAAAGGTGCTAAATCTGCACTGGACCGAGCCGGTCGGGAGAGAGGTGGAGATTCCAGTTATCAGTGCAACGGTGACACCTGTCCCGATGACACATCGGGTCTTGAGCAATAGCTCTTACGCTGGTGGAGGCAGTGCGACTGTCGGCATGGAATCCTCGGAAGAGGGCGATATGGTGATGGTGAATCCAATCAACCTGTCGACGAGGGATCTGGGTCAGATTGACGAATGTGACGAACACGAAGTAATTGGGCCAAAACTGACGCCTCTCACCCCTATCATGCGCTTCGCCATGCGCGAAGTCGTCCAAGAATACGAAGACGTTCGGACGATCTCCGAGTACGCCTCGCTCAACGACCCTGACGAGTATTAGTCCGTGGATTTGGTCATTTGTTGTTCTTTGGGTTTGAACATCTGCATGCGATATTTATTTTTGCACGATATCTGATTGCTATCACGTCCGCTTATATCATTGTATACTATGTTGCACGTACACTACTGTAGACTTTCTGATTCCGTGTAGTTCTTACGTCTCTGCGAATCTGACATCCGCATTCGTTTCGAGCCAAGCAAGCCACTTTTTGAGATAAGGGCTGCCGTGTTGGACCGTAGACGAATCTCCGACAATGCACTACCAATTGAATAATCAGGGTACCATGGGCGTCTTGATAATCTGAAACGCGTACGAGATGTCTCTTGGCTCGTGTCATCGCCACTGGAAAAAATTTAACCCCCGCGCACTCAAAGACGTCGTAAACTTACCATTCATACGGCGTTTCTCCTTCAAGAAACCTACTTCACGCTATAAACCACCGCCATTCAAGTCGGTTCGGATCAGACCCGAAACAATAGGTAACGCTACACATGGAGACTCTGACCTTGTCGTTACTGCGGACGAGACTGATAATCACAGCGTCTTTCTCCCGTCCCTGCATACCGTCCACGGTGCCTATCTCGAGTTCTGGACCGTATTCAGGACGCAACAGTGAACTAAGCAGTGTTACCTGTGCTTGATACCTGTCGGGCGTTGACCGATGATAAGATATTGATATCCCTTTTTCGCAAATAGTACGTACGGGGCGATGATCGCTATTTGGGAAGGGTACAACCCCGCTTGGACCTTAGTGGTCAGAGATGAGCAATGATAATCAGGATGAAAATTCGTGCTAGCCCAAAAACGCACAAGCTTCGCCGCCCACCCTTTGACCACCAAAGCCTCATTCTCGTTACTCCGGCTGCCTTCATCTCCGCCGCCTTCTAGCCGTTCGTAGTACTCGGACCCAGACGTGTCAAAGAACACGACAGGGCTGCCTAGGGTCTCTCCGATGGTCTCTTCATCCTTTGTTTGGGTAAATGACCTCGTATTCGGCAAATCGGAAAGCAAATGCGAGGACACCGAGTTGTGCGATTTTAGCTTGGACGCATATAGCGCTTTCGATGGAAACTGGCAAATTTGAGCGTGCATCCTCCGAGGCTGTGAGTGGAACTATAACGAATGTAGAGACAGTTGGCGCGTACCGATATTGGACATTGAGCAAGCGCTTGATTCCGGGGCCATACATGCGCTCGAGGCGGTCGAACAGGGTTGTCTCCAAGGTCCGCGGGGGACGTAAACCAGGGTGTTTAGACGGCCGTTTATTTAATTGCTGGGTTGGATATTCTGGTGTGTCCGCTGCAGGAACTATGCTCTCTCCTGCAATGACTACGTCTCCGTGTATCGTTTCTGATTCCGAATCAGAACCTGTCTCTGAACTCGAGTCGGTCACATCTTCCTGCTTATTGTCCGTCGAAGAGGCTTTGCTTTTGTCTAGCTTGGTGAGCTTCGTTGATGCTCCCTTGCCGTCTGACCTATTCTTATGTTGCTTCTCCGAAGACTTTGCTTGCTTGTCTTCCCTTTCACGCTTGTCCAAAGATAGGATGGTAGGGGGTAGTTGCATAGGGTCACCTGCCAGTATCAACTTCTTTCCCTTAAATATGGGGACCCAGCACACCTAAAATACTAACAGTTCAGCAGTCAAGAAGCATCTATGCCGGCACATACTGCTTCGACAGCTTGAGTGGCTTCATCGATGATGACCACATCAAAGGTATGATCACGTAGCTGTCTCCCACCGGCAGAATGACAGGTGGCCAGGACAATCTTTGTACGTGTTTAGTTACAATCTTATCTGGAATCGGGGTTGGCAAGCACCTGCGATTCTGAGAGGACCGCCTTCACGACCCCGCCTTCTCTCTGTCGATATCTGAGGCACGTGCCGATCAGGCTGACGAATACCGCAGAGCAGCCACAAATACCCACTCTTTTCTCAGCGCACGCACATCCTCCCACATTTTCTTGCGTTCGAGGCCACGTGGTTTCTTCGCCCCTTTGCCTTTACCTTTCCCGGCAAGAGTGTCAAGAGCAGCATCGAGCTCCGCCTTTACATCCTTGGCGAGTGCCGCCTGATAGCACCCTGGTTAACACATCTTCAAGAGGGGAGAGCCGACGTACCTGATCGCTCCGACCAGCCTTGACTTCCAACGTCGCATCGAGGACATCCTCACGTGCCATAACTCTCGCCGGGTGGCCAATTCGTGTCACTTTCAGCGGTGTCCCCTTTCCTTTCTCATTGGGAGGGAGAGCAAGAAGTCGTTCGAGGATGTTGTCGACGGAAAGGTTGGAAGCACCGCATACGAGCACGCGAATCGGTTTCTGGTCTGGTGGGTTGGATGTGAGCTGACGTATGATCTCGATTAGCGTATGGGTTTTGCCTGTGCCTGATTGTACGTTGATAAGGGAGACAGAGGCAGAATAGCGATGGAACGTACCTGGAGGACCGTGGATACACGCGACTTCTATGGCCTCGAGAGCAAATCGGACGGCTGCTTTTTGGCTGGGATTGAGTGATTCGTCAAAGAAAGGACTGTCTCCCAGTTTGGAAGGCTTGGAGGGCGGCGACATTCCGAGCAACACGCGAACGAGCGGTGTGAGTTCATAGTTTGTCCTGTCGTCTGGCTGAAAAAAATCTACCAGTGAGTTCCATAGAAATAGAGTTTGTCGCGAGGGAGATTGCCTTTCGCGTGGAGGGTATCGCAATCTTCTCCAAGTGATCGATAGCCTTGTCCATCCTAGAAACGGCATCTCAGAACGCGATGGCCTATAGAGAGCGGTCTTCTCTACCGATCATAAGTGATGCTGTTTGCGAGTTTGACGACACGACATCTCTCTGGCAAATCAAGATCAGCGTCGCCAGATTCAGGAGGATCCACAGCAATAACAATGCGCGTATCAGTAACCTGTTGAAGAATCAGGACGTGGTCGGAGAGCGCGGAAGTAATAACACAAACTTTGTACACTACACCCTCCGGAGCAGCAGAACTTTTCGCGTCGGAAGCAGTGAGCTGTACCTTCTTCCCCTTGCCGCCCGTCTTTCTCTGCGTAGTTGAAACGGTCTCTTCGATCCGGGCGAGATCTCCGGGCCTGTAGACACACTTCAGGTTCTGAATGACACGACCATGACGGTGCTAGGATATACGACCCTGAAGGTATGAGGGGGAAATAACGGTGAGGAATGGTATGCCGAAGGTCTCTCCAGCTCTACCAGCCTGCGCTTCGCCAAATCAGACGTTGCGAGCTGCCATGATAATGTACGATCACGCACGTCTTTCCGCCAAGGCCCACTCCGGCCGACACTACACCCAGTCCACCCAGTGCCAGTCCACGCTGTTCGAGAAGCTTTGGTGAAGCATTGCTTAGGATCAAGGAAGTGCGCTCGATCTCCGCGTCGCGTTCCTGCGCGAGGAGGGTACGGTGTCTCGAGATGAAGGCCTGCACGGCCGACTCTGAACTGGGTGATGCCATCGTCCGAATTTTTTTTTCTAGATGCCAGTCGTATTGAGGAAGACAATTGTTTTCGCTCGTATTTGGTAAGTGTCCCTACACTTGCCTTTTCCGCTTATCACCTGGACAGTTCAAAATGGCGTTTTCGTAAGAGAGGATCAATCATTCGACATGTACAATGTATAAGGGTAAGACATCAATCTTTTTGCTCTCTTGGATGGGATAGTTTGAACCTGGCCAAAGATCGTTTCGATCAATTACTCTGGACGTACACTTGTGCACCACTTGCATCTACCAGTGAACGTGACCGGACCCCATTCACTATCAGACGTTCACCCTCAGGCACTGACAGCATCTGGGTAAGCGCTCATACGAGCCTTCTGTCCTTCAGGAGTGGTCCCCGAAGATACTCTGAACGATAGCGCCATAAACAACTGTCATCTCAAAGGCTGCACCTACACTGCGCCACCGCCAAATGGGCTGATTTATTGATTAACCACCTGAGTAGAAGGGATGCTGGTCGGGTACCACACGAACGAAATGAGAGATTCTCCCCAATGGTCCTGGTAGATCGATCGCAGCCGCTTTAACGTTCTGATCAGTTTCCGCGCCATCCATTGTATGAATTCATCCGAGTGGTTTCGCTTTCGCAATTCCAATCCGCCTTATCTCTGTCGATAATGGGGTACGCCCGAGGTCGGAAGGATGACTATCGGGGAGAACCCTTTTTGACAGCGTGTACATGCTCCCACGTCTTGAGTTTGGGTACCTCCTCACTGTCTTTGGCAGAAAAAAAGGTATGAAGGGCAGCATTAATCTCCGTCTTGACCTCCTCGGCGAGCACCGCCTGTTGGAAATGCGAACTAGTCAGCATATCATCAACTTATCAGCAAAATGTTATTATAACTTACTTCTTTCATCCGACTGTATCTGTACTTTTCCGGTCTCACCTGCCTTGACTCCCAACGGCGCACCGAAGGCATTCTCACATGCCATCACTTTTGCTGGGTGCTTCGGTATGAAGGCAGGCCACCACGGTCGATTCCGAACATGCTGATGCTATCATGGTTCCCTAGAATCAAACTGACAGTGACAGGGATGATAGGATACTCAACTAGGCCCCGGTCAAGGCCGCATCTTTGGCACAAGTCTCCACAAAGAACACGTTTTCGTTTTCGACCACGAACGTGCTGCGCCACCCTGCGATATCCGCGGAAAGTCAAACACTGCACTCCACAAAAGAAACGCCAAATCAGAAACCTGTCATTTTCAGCGTAGACGTTGGCTCCACATCATAGCGCAAACTGAGTCATATTCCCGATACGGTGGTATAGGGTCTATTTACATCGCCTTTCTGTATTCGGTACTGTTTGGGGACTGATAACAGCTAGTAGCCACTTCCTCACCCTCCGCCAGTCATGCGTCTCAATGGACAGTCTGTTAATATAACGTTGATTTTGCCTTGTGTCGACCGCCATCTCTTCACACCATGCCTCTGGTTCAGTGTTGGACAGAGTCATCCAAGCAGAATTTCGTGGAACGAGCTATGGCGAAATCATGCACAAGTCACGTGAAGCCCCGTTATGATGTGGCCTGCAGCGTGTTAGTGCATTGAAAGTAACCATCTCGATACAAAAAAAAACCCAATTCCCTCTCACCCTGAAACAACGAACAGTCCCGTTCTCCAAGGGCTGTACTTGTCGACCCTCAAAAGCATGGATTGCTGCGACGTATTGTGTGGAATTCTCACGTGTTGCTGTGAGTTTTCCAGCTTCCGCGACGTCGACATGGAAATATTGAAAGCTCATCGAAATCCGCCAAGCCCTGTGTACGCTATGTGGTATGCGAAGGCATTTCGACGTTCTGTGGCTTTGACTGACATTGGGACCACTTGTCGTTGTTGAAGAACCATCCACTTGCAATTGTTGTTCAAAGAAGAATCATGATCTGGATGACCCCACAAGTCACCCCGAGTTAGTGCAGGATCAACCACATCATACCCATACCATGATGGTTCGAGGGAAGTTTGCAGACGATGGACAGAATACTAGTGTACCGTACTATCAAGGTGCCAAACCAAAACTTCGGTAGGGACTCGCTGTAGTCAAGGTGCAGGTATCTTGACTTCACTGCAATATGGGATAGCAAACAATTGGTCACATAAGATCTCTTTCGTGAATCGCTCCAGTTACCCAACTGCGTTAGAACTCACCATATACGACCCTTCTCTTGTGCAGAATCTAGTGTGATTGTGGATTCTCTGAAATATGGCGGGCGTTTACTGCAACGAAGTGGTATGCGACGACAGTAATCATGGCCAGAGCGCCAAGGTAGTTGGCGAGGTTGTATAGTGTCTGGTTGCTAATCATTCTCTGATAAAACGAGCGTAAAGCCTGAAGGAACAACGCCCAACGTTGGTGAGCCAGTGTGTCACTGGGAGCTCAAGTTCGTACCTTTTGGTTATGAATGTGGATGACTGAACTGAACTGACTCTGACGTGGACGCGATGGCGTTGTTTGCACCTTGTTTGGTCCACCCGGAAAACCTCGGACAAGCTCACTCACAAAGTTTGACCAGTCTCACATAGTTCATCATGCGGCCGACTACAGTTCATTCAAGTGGTATGCCTGAAGGTGAGTGTTCCTCTCTGTTACTGGAAACTGCGAAAAACTGACTCGCCACTCCCTCGCCAGGCAAAGCCTACGTGAGTTTTTGACATGATTGCGTCGAGAGTGCGCGGAGTAACGTCCCATTAGAATCCCTGGTGGGGTGATACCTGCAATTTGAAGCAAAAGGGCGTTATCACCTACAGTGAGTCATTGAGCGGGCTCTTTCACGTTTCACCAATTCACGCGTCTCGCGTGCTGCACGTATCGTTCAGCTCTCTCCCCCTACCGTCAACGTCCAACAAAACAGATCTTCCAGGGTTGGATGTTCAATGGCTACAAACGCCTTGCTGCTCAAGCGCCATACTGGGTCGTCCCGTTCGCAATTGGTGCGTTTTTGCACGTCCCCACACCACCTACCCCTAATTATTATTTCCAGCCTATGGCACATACACCTGGGCGAAGCGTTATGATGTTTGGCAGAACAGCAAGGCCGGGCACATTGCGCTACATGGCACCCATTGATCCGCTAGATCGACTTGTTACCTTAGACGATTTGGAACAATAACATAGACATTCATGTTGGGCAAACCATGTAAGGCTGCCATCACGACCTTCCATGGGAGTTGCGCCATGTCGCGCATAGATCGGCGCAACTTGACTAATGTTGGGAATATTTGTGATCCACGTCCCAGAGGCTTACTCATGCACTGAATATTTGTGATCCATGGGCTTACTCATGCGCTGAGTATCGTTACAAGTATGTCCTAGACCATTGCATCTACAGTCAACACAGGACATGTCTGCCATTCGACCTTTGTTCGTTGTCGCTGGTATCGGAAATGGCTCAGGTTAGTTCCCCGCGGTGTTTACACGGCCCTCGACAATACTGACCTCTACACAGGAACAGGGGCTTCTTCAGCGTAAGGATTTCCTCGACCAATCCAACGCAGGGCAAACTTGACCATGCTTCCAGTCGTCTGTTTGGAAAATTGGGCTACAGGGTTGCGTTGATCTCTCGTGGCGCTGAGCATCTCAACAAGCTCGCCAACGAGATCAATCAGAACGGTGGAGAGGTGCGACGCAACTCATATATCACCATCTTGATCCTGACAACAGCTTTTACTGTTATCAGGCTGCACCTTTCCCAATCCCGGATTACACTCCAGCCTCGATCCGTTCCGGGTTCTCCAACATCAGGACCCACTTCCCGGTGTCTTCTTCTCCCCTCCGCGTCGCAGTGTTCAATGCCGGGCACGGCGTATGGAAGCCATTCCTGGACGTCACCGAAGAGGAAGTGCGCGAATCGTTAGATGTCAATGCCCTCGCTGCCTTCACCTTCGCCAGAGAAGTCTTGCTCGAGTTCACCAAGAACGAATTCGAACAACCAAGCGAAGGTGGGAAGGGTGGTGCGAGGAAGAAAGGTACTCTGATATTCACGGGGGCTACGGCCTCAATCAGGGGCAACACCACCACCAGCGCGTTTGCGATGGGTAAATTCGGTATCAGGGCACTCTCCCAGAGCTTGGCCAAAGAGTTTGGACAACAGAACATTCACGTCTGTAGTCGCTTATTGCATCTCTATTCGACTATCGCTCACATTCTATGTGGATTTGCAGGTTGCGCACGTGAGTCGCGGCGACTGTTGTAGAACGGAGCAAGAGCACTGATTTCGGATGCATTTTTTAATTACAGAGCGTCATCGACGGAAATATCATAACTGATCGTGTGAGAGGCTTCCGCAACGACCCCGCCTGGGAAGCCAACGTCGACGCCCATCTCCATCCAGACTCCATTGCGAAGGTCGGTCTATGGTTGTTGCCTGTTAGGACACGGCATCTCATCACCGTTGCGTGCGTATAGACCTACCTCAACCTCGTCGAGCAAGACAGCTCAGCTTGGGCTTGGGAGATTGATTGTAAGCTTGCTCGCTTTGTGTTGCTGCGAATTCGCGCTCATGCATGACTACGCGTAGTACGACCTGCTCACGAAAAGTGGTGAGCGAATACCTGGATTCCGTGAGGTGTTCGTGGGCAAGAATTTACATTTGGATTGAAGCATCCATTTCCGAGTATTCAAACGTTCATGTCCGTGTAATGGTGTTTCGTTGACTTGTCGCCGGGTCAAATCTGAATTAGGTTTCACCATGTATCCGATCTGGGCATCTGCAGCGCTGAGATTTGACCTACGACAGTAAGTCTGAGCACGTTTCCACCCATTGTGATGTAGGGTGTCACACCTTTCACTGCATGGTACTTCTTCTGCTAATCCTCATGCCTGACGTATCCAGTCAACCAAAATGCGCCAGCGCCAGCGCTCGACGTATCGGTCAGAAGCTCGAACACTGGAAACCACGATATAACGTTTCGGGGACAAGCTAAGCAAAACGAAGTGCCTTCTTTCTTTGCTTATGAAATCAAACAGTATAAGAACCCGTCAGGACGACATGTCCTCTAGGATCAATCTCCCCCCTTCTAGCAAGGTCACGTTCGAGTCGGCATGTTGATCCTCTCCTCCTCCACCATCCTCCTTTTCATTGCTGCACTGGCTGGCGTCGCCACCGCCGCTCCTGCCCCTCTTGAAGTGCATCGCGATGCAATGGTGAACGCGATGCGGCGACACCATCGCCGTTCGCGGATGCGAGACCATATGGGCACTGTCCGGCTTGAATGTGAAGCTTGCTTCTCTACAAGCTTGTATTCCCCCTCAACGATGGTCTTTTTTTTTACAGATTAGTTCTGCGACAATGTCCCCCATCTGAGGGGGTGTTAGATGGGGGGGGGGAGAAGAAACCATTCACTGTACAAACGACCGTGACAGCCGATTCGGCATGATCAAATGAATCGAGGAGACCATCTCATCTCATTCCCGCATGCTCACGACATCCACGGGAGACGGACTTCTGCTTCTGTTGCCAGTTAGTGGCTTTTATGATCAATGTCGAGGTCGAAAAACGTAGTCAGCCGAGCCGACGTGTATCTGTATCTGTTTACATAGACATCTTTTCACCGTTTCCCGTTTTGCTCGGGGTGGTAGTTGCGGGTCTGTCATTCCCTTTCCCGCGGACTTGAGCTGAACTGCATCTCGTAATTTGTTCCAGCCATTATGCATGAATACTCGGTGACGATCCATCCGAGTCTGCGGCTCTGAGCTTAGGCGTTCAAAGACGAATATGATTGGGGCTGAGAGGATCAACGTTGTTTGGTCAGGACGATCGTCTCTCCCCAAGTACTTGCTCCTTGATCATTGACAAAAGTCGCACATATCATCAATTCTCGTCGGGCAGATTACTTGAGCAAGATTTTATTCCATGCCACGATGCCGTGATTCATGTGTATGGGCTTGCTTATTCGGTGCCGGGGACGAAACACCTTAGACATGCCTGAGAGACTTGCAAGCTCCGACATCGAACCATCTGATTGAGCTTTGAAACAAGCCAGCACCGTGGTCACGACGACGTCTTACCCCACGACCCTTCCTCAATGCCTCCTTTAGAAACTCCTCAACTTCTTGTCTTCTTCGAATGCGAGTTTGACCTGCCCACGAGTTAGCCAACGAACGCGCGTCGACCTGATACATGGGCGCGAAAGGATGCTTACCTGCGCTAGGAACGCCTCGTCCGTAATCACCCTCATACCCACGTGTGCAAGCGCCTTGGACACGGAGTAACATGCTTCGTGGGCGGCGTCGGTGGCGGCAGCTGCCGTAAACTCTCTCGTATGGTTTCCTCCGCCGGGTACTGTGGGGATGGCTGCAAGTTGAATCGTGGAAAGTAGCGCGGAGCACTCATCAGAGACGTCTCGTCGAAGACAACAAGGAGACCGGGTACATACAAAATGCAGGGTGAAGCGCTGGCATTACTGACATCCACCCATCAGTAAACAGCGTACGGAGACAAAGGCAGGTACATACAGTACGTGATATTTCCCTACAGAAGCCCTTGAGTTCAAGTTCATTACCTCGCGAGTCATGGTACGACTTACAAAATCCGTGGATGCGCTTGAAATACCCCACTCGTAGTCGATATCCCCGTACCGCTTCCGGACGACGTCTGCGAGCTCTTCGCCTGATACCATCATGTTCGTAAGATACAGTAGTGAAACGGTCCGCTGGCTTACCGAGTGCCTTGTTCTGTGTGAGTTCGTTTGCCATAGATTCACTGGTGAACGCGATGTTGGTGCCAGTGGCAATAGCGGCAGCTCTTGGAAAAGATATAGTACGGCAAGAGATGTGGAGGAATCACATACTGAAAGCATGCTTTGACCCGAGCTGCGGTGTCATGCACTTCCTTGGTTATGGGGGCACGTACGAACCATCTTTCGACAGTGTTCGTCAACAGGTCCCGCGGGAAGGATACTGGTGGAATGGACTTACTTCACCGTGGAATTGTCGGGAATCACTGAACACACTAGTTGAGGTGATGGTAAGCTAGGGAAAGGTGATACGGACCGTTTGGAGCCCAATCCTTTCC
>JBBPSL010000036.1:64975-76740 GCA_038093555.1 Butyriboletus appendiculatus
AGAAAAGCAAAATTGGGACACAAAAACACGAGACGTAAATAGCGACGTGATCATACCCAAAGCGTCGAGGTCCGAGATAGGGTGTGTGAGTGGGTTGTGCGAAACGAGAGCGACGACGACTAGGACGAAGTATCCTTGACACGACTCGAGACCCGTAACCGATGTTGCCGATTTTTCAAATGAACTTCGTAATTCGACAACGAATCGTTTGGTCCGGGGTTATACAACTACCGTGAATCCACGTCCACCAATCAAAAAAAAAAACCGAAATTGGTCGGTGGCGACAACGCACCTTGCCAGGACAGTCCAAACACTTTATCCGCCACTCCGGTGTCGCCTTGGGCGACGATTTGCGCAAGATCGCCTCAAATTTATCGTCTGGATACTTGTCCTGCAAGGTCACGATCGCACCGGACAGCCACGCGGGTATAGACTATTCACTTGACGTTTGAGCATCAATAGCATCCGCGTCAGAAAACGTGTGCGCTCACGTATCCACCGCTCGCATTCGAAGCGGGGTCTCCGCCTGGAGAACTTGAACTCACCATCGCTGGAGGCCGTGGCGACTCCGGCGTCGACGGACGGGGTGGTGCAGCAGGGGTAGACTGGCTCGCACCATTTGTTTTGAGGGTCTGTTGTATGAGAGGCGTTTCCGACACGCTCGATGCCGTCGACACCGGCGATACTGGTCTATCGTCCTGAGATGGGGGTATCGTGGCCGAATTGGGCGGTCGCGTTGGCACCTCGATCCATAGTTCAGATTTTTGCCGACTCGGTGTCTCCGCGCCGTCTGCAGCTACCGAATTCGCCGCCCGACCTCGCTTCTTGGTGTTATTCTTGCCCAGTTCTTCATTTCTCAGGTTCAGATGGTACTGCGGATCTGAGTTATACTGAACCGGCCGTGGACGTCGATGTCGATGCCAAAACTTGCCTAATAAGGAGACACGTCATTCATCAGTCTGGCGCGTTTCAAAAACAAGAGGTCCGCATACCGCACGTCCCACACTGGGACTTGTCTCCCAAAGGTCCTTTTCGTCGCCCAATCGCAATGCTTTCCGGACAGCCACAATTAGAGCAGTGCCAAACACCGTTTATTACGTTGGCATGTTGCCCATCTGCGAATTCTTTTTCTTTTGCCTCCCTCTCACTCTCCCTTGTCTTCTTCAAGATCGTCTTGGCGTCTGGTGGTGGAGGGTTTACGACCAAGGCAGGTGGATCGTTTTCGAGCAGCGACGGGGGTAACATGGGGGCGGATTCCACGGCGGTCGTCGGCGTCGGTGCAGTCACGCGGGCGCGCGGACGGAGAATTTCAGAAGGATAGCCAGGTGCCTTGAACAATCCTTTTGGTTTCTTCTCCTTGCTTAGCGACGTCACTTGCGGGGTCAACTGTTGGGGCGGCAACTGCAGTGGCATGATCGACGTCCCGTTCTCCGATGCCACCATGTTGGCAATCGTGAGCGAGGCAGCCGCTGCAGCCGCACGTCTTGACGTGGGTGCACTTGCAGCAGCGGCAATGGCGAGCGTCGCAGGGTCCAGCTCAGGGAAGCCGATCGCAGGGGTACGGTAGGTTCGGTTAGGTTCACGGTCTGGAAGCGCAATGCCACGACGACCTCGTGTGTTCCGTTTCCGTCTCTTGGTGAGCTCCTTTTCTCGCTCCTTTTCGTTCCGCTCGGTCTCGCCATCGCTGAGATAGTTGAGAGTGGGCGTAAAGGACTGGACCTGGTCCATCGTTCTCGCGGCGGAGGTAAGACTGGGTAAGAAGGACATGCGAAGATCGTCGTCTTGGACGGCCGAGCCGTCAGTGGGGTGCCCCACGAGGAAGAGAGACTTTTGGTACACCTGTACTTGCTCCCGGATACAGTGCGCGATGGCGGTCCTAGACACACGTTAGACACCACACTCGCATCGTGCGAACGCGCATGCTCACTTGAACTCCCCACCTAAACCCAGCTCTTTTGCATAGACCTCCGCAAAGTGTTCCGGGGACGCGTCCTGGTTCTCCAGGTCCCACTCGAACTGGTCGTCCAGCTTCATCGAGCCTACGATGATATCGAGCTAACGCGTGCGCACGATCAACTCTCCGCCAACGACAACCACGGTGCAAACCCACCTTGATCACTATCCGCAAGTCTTCATGCACCTTCTTCTCGTCCACCTCGAACTCATCCACCGTCCGTGGTCTCTCCTTGCCATTGTCGTTACTCCCGCTCGGCACATTCGCATCCTCGACCTTGGCACTAATCTTGCGCTTCTTCCGCCGATTGGTCAACGCGATGCGCGTCGGCATCTCCTTCTTTGCGCGCTTTCGCCACGACTCCCACCACTGCACCGTCTCCTCGTCCAGCGTCCCCCGCCCCACGACCACGCCATCGTCCTCCCCATATATGTGAGGCGCGTCGTCGTGGCAGTCTGGCGCGCGCTGTTGAGGATGATGGATGATCTCGACGTCCGAGTCGTCCTGCTCCTCCGCGCCAACTCCTTCCGAGTGGGGTATCTCGATCGCAGGTGGTTTCCAGTCTGTGTCTATGCTGGCAACGTGCGCTTTGAAATCGCTCAATTGTTCTTGGATCAACTTGGTGATCACGCTGTGATAGGTAGGAGAGATGGCGTAATCCTCGACTAGGGTCTGTGCGAACATTTCGGGGGTGATGACAGGGTCTAAAGGACGGAGGTTGAGCAGGGCGGGAAATAAGAGATGAAGAAACTGACCGTTCAGGTTCCAGACAAACGTCTCGCGCATCTTGTGATGCTCCACGTCAAACTCGAGTCGGATTGGCACGAGCTGCTCAGGCCGGTCCGCCAACTCAGGCGGCAATTTCCTCGGTCTATCGCATCGGCTCAACCATCACGGCTGTACAAAACGAAAGAAAAAGGTACTGACATGCGAATGCCTTCCCGCCTCGCCCCCTTTTTCCTCAGTGCCATGCTGCTGTCGGTTCGCGGTGGACGAGGATACCGAACGTCGAACCGATCCGGCCGTCGATTGATCCCTAAGTTTGCAGCAAAATCCCTGTCCCACCATGCTAACCTTCCACCGGGTCCAGCCGTCCGTAATTCCTGCAGCATCCTCGCTTTCTTGGCGCGGTATACCGTCTCGTACGCCGAGTCGCGTACCATCACGTCTTTGAGCATCGTTATTTCAGAGGGCGTGAGTGTCGGTACGGGATCTTCGATCTTGACAGACGGTTTGGTTTCTGTCGCGCCCTCCTTGTTGGTATCGGTGGTCGATTCGTCGGGGGACGGTTTCTTGTCTTCGTCGGACGCGGCGTCGGCTGCATCGGATGGTTTCGGCGGGACGACGTACGGGATGTAGGAAATCTTGGTGACGGCCGGGTTGAGGGAAGCGATATGAGGGGGGAGCTTTTGTCCTGGGGTCGTGCCCGGAATGGGCGGCACATTGACGGGTGGCGTAGCCGCGGGGACAGGGATCTCACCGATTTTGCGCATGGGGGGCATCGGGGACCGGTGAGGGGCAGGGACCTGACGCACAGGTGATTGTTGTGGTGGAGGTTGCGAGCCTTGTCGCGGCATGTTGGGAATGCTGGAACCGATCGCGGCGCTATCGAGGCCCATGAACGAACCCGTCGAGCTTGGAGGGAGGCTCTGTAGCATCCCGTGAGCTTCGTCGGTGAGAGGGGCCACCACACTCACCGTTTCACGTGAGACGGGCACAGACGGTTCACGCATATGGGGCTGCATCATTAGCTCTCGATCGGGGCGTTGCATGGTTTGGGGGAGGACTGGGGGACCCATTAATGCGCCGCCAGCACTACCCATGATGCTCCCTCCCGCGCTTAGATTACCTGACGTCGAAGGGTTCATGTTCATTGGGCCCATACCTCCCATTGTGGGCATGCCTGGCATGGGTGACATTCCCTGGGGACCCATAGCCATGGCCATGTTTCCGTTCATAGGAGCACCGAGGTTGGGCATGTTAGCGCTGCCCATCGCCGGGCCCATTCCGCCAGCCAAGCTATTGGAGATGCTGCCCTGTACACTCGGACCCAAACCAGCCATTGCAACGGACGGAGGCGCACCACCCATGTGGCCCATACTCAACCGTGGGGAGTGCTTCGGGGATCCATGACCGAGCGCTGATCCAGTTCTTGTGGGGGGGCGATTCATTGGGATGCCCATGCCGGGAGCGCTCATTTGCATGGCTGTGGGATTGAGGGTGGGGGCGGGACCCATTTGCTGAGGTTGGTTCATGACGGAGTTGAGATTCGTGCCCGGTTGCATGTGAGTCATGTTCATGTTGGGGGCGAGAGGGGGGGCATTCATGTTTAGGTTAAGATTCATGAGGTGTTGATTGTGGTTCATGCGGGAGGGGGTGGACATGGTGCCCGAGGCCGTGCCAGGACGGGAGGTGGGAGGGGGCATCATGGGGAGCTGTGGGGGGGCATCGTGGGCAGCATGGGAGTGGTGGGAGCGGACGGAGGCTGAGGAGGAGGGACGATCAGCTGTGAAGGCGGAGATGTCGTGGGACTGGCTTGGTGCGCGGTCGTGGTGATGTTGGGTGGGCGGGGCGCGGTCGTGCTGGCTGGGGGGTCGTTCGTGCGTGAGACTGGGGCCGCGTTCGTGATGGGTGGGTGTGCCGGGCGCGCGATCGGGGGGAATGGGGTGGGCGGCTTGCTGCTGTCGCTGGAAGGCGGCGCGTTCTTGGGGGTTCATTTGGGCGTAGCGGAGGGGGTTCATGGCGGACTGAAAGGGGATGCGCATTGGGGAATTTTGGGGCTGATTTGGGGGGGTAGGGATGTGGGAGATCTGCTGCATGTTGAGGGGGATGTTGTTCATGTTCTGGTGCATGTTGTTCATGGGGCCGACGTTGATGGCGAGGGCGTGCATGGCGGGGGCGAAAGCGACGCCCTGCTGCTGTTGGAGGAGCTGTGCGGGGGTGAGAGTGAGTGGCTGGTTGATCTGGTGGGCGGGATGGGGAGCGATGAGCTGGGAGGGGGACGCGGAGAGGAGCTGGGTGGGGGAGATGGACTGGTAGCCGGGGCTGAACTTGGGCATCATCCCGTTGACTTGGTACGGCTGGCCGTGCATGATGGGCTGGCCCTGCTGGTGCTGCGACGGGTAATTCATACGTGTCTCTCCCAGACGACGACCACGCAGCCTAAAAAGCGAGAAAAAAGAAAAAAGGACGTCGGGGACGGGACGAGCGGCGTCGGGCTGGCTGCGACTCGACGGCGCTTGGATGCACTCGACTGCCCGCAGCGACAACACAAGGTCAACGTCACAATCCAACGTGACATCCTGTCACACCCTCCCCACCAAGTAGTAGTACTGTGGCGCCGCGGTCCCCCCCTCGTCGTCGTCGTCGTCGTCGTCGCTGTCGTCGTGCCGCGCGATGGCCACGACACGGCGGGCAGTGCGAGTGTGCCACTGGACGGACGTGACGCCGATAAGATCAGCGAACCCAAGCCGCACTCCGTCTCCGCTGTCCGGTTTTTTATTCATGTAGCTGAACTGCCTGTCCAAATATGGCGCATCACGCTCTCACTCCTTCCCGATGGGCCATGTCCACTCCCTCTCCAGATCCACCGGCGCACTCGACGCCTTTGTCGCAGAGCTCACACCAGACATCGTATACGAAAAGAGGTCCGTACATCTCCTTCTCGCTCTCCTCATCCCAACACCACCACACAGCCTCGGCCAGGCCCGCTTTCTCAAGACTGTCCGCTGTCGCCACCGCAATGGCCCTCTCGTCGTCAAGATATTCATCAAACACGACCCCTCCGTCTCCCTCAAGGCCTACCACAGAAAGCAAAAGGGTGCGCGTCTCCTCTGCACCACTCACCCCCATTCACACCCCCCACAGTCGACAGGGATGCCCTCCAGGACATCCCAAACGTGTACACCTACCAGGCCTTTGTAGAGACAGACAAGGCCGGCTATCTCATCCGCCAGTGCATCGCCAGTAACCTCTACGACCGCATCAGGTGCGTCCCTCTCTTTCCTCGCTGTCCACTCGGCCCACCATCTCCGAAGCACCCGTCCCTTTCTCTCCGTCATCGAAAAGAAATGGATCGTCTACCAGCTTCTCACCGCCCTCTCCCTCGCCCACCTTCAAAACACCCCTCATGGCGACATCAAGTCCACCAATGTCCTCGTCACCTCCTCAAATTGGATATACCTCACCGACTTCGCCCCCTACAAACCAACCCGTCTCCCCCTCGACGACCCCTCCGACTTTTCCTTTTTCTACGATACCAGCGGCAGGCGCACTTGCTACGTCGCTCCAGAGCGTTTCTACAAGGCCGAAAAAGAGTCCAGGCCCATTGACCAACCCGACTCCAAGTACCCCGTCACAGAGGCAATGGACGTCTTCAGTGTCGGCTGCGTCATTGCAGAAATGTTCCTCGAGGGTGCACCCCTCTTCACACTCAGTCAATTGTTCAAGTATCGCGAGGCCGAATACACCGTCGACGCCCAACTAGCCGCCATCGAAGATCATGGCATCCGCGTCAGTGTTAACCAATTTCGCCAAAGCTAGACTGACGTCCCGTTAAAAGACCATGATACAGCAAATGATATCCCTTGACCCTGCATCGCGTCCGACCTTTGACGCCGCCTTGGCATGTGCCAGAGGTCACGTTTTACCAGAATGCTTCTATTCCTTCCTCCACGAATACGTCACGTCCATCAGCGAACGTCCCGTTCCCGTTCCCTTTCCCTCATCCAATTCCACCATCACCGTTCCTCCGACACCAGTGCCCACCACCAACTCCCTCAAGAGCAAGGACTCCGCCACTAACGTTGGAGGTGCAGGTGAGGCACTCCCTAGCGACAGCGATCATCGCATAGACAGACTTTGGGAGGATTATGCATCTGTCGAACCCTACCTCCTTCCACCACAACAGCTCGAGCGCACCGTCACAGACGTGAGAGTAGACTACGTTTCTTCCTCTCTCAAGTCACACCAGGTTCACTCTCTCTTCGTTTTGACATGGACACAGCTGACAATACAGATCAGGACATCTTTCCTGTCTCGTTGCAAATTCCATTGTATACGCCCTCACCCCGTCCAACCCCCGCCGAGGATGGACCGGCGCTCATCCTCCTCTCCCTCGTGCTCGCAAACATCAGAAATTGCTCGCTGCCTTCGTCCCGCATTCGTGCGCTCGACATTCTCCTGGCCCTCTGTGTCCACCTCACTGATGAATCCAAGTTGGATCGTGCCGTTCCGTATGTCGTGGAGCTGCTGCGAGATGAAGCAGCCGTCGTACGGGCCGCAGCTGTCAGAACGCTCATGCAAATTGTTGGTGGTCGTCACTTTCTAACGCTTGACACTCGCTTACTGAACTTGGTCGCAGCTGATGAGGGTGACCGTAATCACACCATCGAACGTCTCCATCTTTCCCGAGTACATCATTCCAAACGTCCGGTATCTCGTCCAAGACACAGAGGTCTCCGTGCGTGCAACATATGTGCAGTGCATCGCTTCCCTCGCGGACACTGCGCTACGGTATCTCGAAATGGGCCAGACTCTCAAAGCCCACGGCGTCGCTCCTGGAGTGAACAACGACAGACAAGAGTATGACGAAGTCCACTTTGAAGTGCGTCGTTTCCACGTGCGACCGGCGACGACTTTATTGACTCACAGACTCTAGGTATCTTACGACGTGTCCCTGTACGACCTCCATCTGTCCATCCAAGAACAACTCGCCGCACTCCTCATGGACCCCTCACCCATCGTGAAACGTGCCGTGCTGCATAATATCAGCGCGCTCTGCATCTTTTTGGGTCGGCAAAAGACCAACGACGTCATTCTGAGCCACATGATCACGTATCTCAATGACCGAGATTGGTTACTCCGGCAAGCGTTCTTTGAGAGCATCGTCGACGTTGCTGCGTGTGCTGGAGGACGAAGTTTGGAGGAGTATATTTTGCCATTAATGGTGCAGGCGCTCTCAGGTGAGTGCACTCATCTATCTCGTTACAAGTCTTGATGTGCTGACCGGCGCAGACGTCGAGGAGAGCGTCGTCGCGCGTGTCTTGTCTGCTCTCACCAGTCTCTGCGAACTTGGACTTTTCCAAAAAATGCGCATATGGGAGCTCATGAGTGCGACACTGTGCTTCTTTTACCACCCCAACGTTTGGATACGACAAGGTTCGTCGTCTCATTTTCCAGTGTCGCATCGCACGTTGATGTGCTCGTGGCCAGGGGCGGCTGCTTTCATCGCCTCGGCTGCGAAACATCTCCCGCCGAGCGACGTCTGGTGTATCCTGTACCCCTCCTTGCGTCACCTCCTGCGTTGCGATGTCAGGGAGATAGATGAGCGGAGCTTGTTGGGAGCTATGAAGTCACCAGTATGCGGCGTTATCTAACGTGGTCGAACGACGATCTTGACTTCTTTCTCCTCATCCTACAGTTACCCCGCCCTGTCTTTGACGGTGCAATTCAATGGGCTATGAAATCAGAGCGGACGATGTTCTGGCGGAGTCAACGAAGGCCTGCAACCAAGGTCGAGTCTCCACGAGACAGCATCGTCTCTATGCGCAAGGCGGGAACCAACGGTGTTTCCAAGCATAACAGAACCGAGGAGTAAGTATGCTCCCGTCAGCGTTGGGTCGTCTGTCTCAACTTTTATCGCAAAACAGAGATGAGGCCCAATGGTCGAAATTACAGAACCTGGGTATGACTGTTGCTGACGAGGCAAAACTCGTCGCGATGCGCGATTACATTCTCAAACTCGCCAACAACGCGTCGAGGTGCGTTTGCATATATATGCTCGTGCGGTTGATGTTCATCCAAGAGTCGTAGCTTTGCTTCCCGCTTGCGATTAGAACCCGACTATGAGAAGGTCATCCGTACGACGGGGGACGTCGAGCTCCAAAAACTCTCTGTCGTCCCTCAAACCGTCTTCCTCAAATCGCGTTCTACCACTGATCTCTCGCGCTCCTCCCGCCGCTCGAGCGATATGCTGGCTCGACTCGGTACACCCCGGATGAGTCGGGTTACCAGCCTCGATCACGCTTCCAAAACGCCCGCATTCGACGATTTGCGGCGACGACTCACGTCGATCAATCATTCTGGTTCGTCTCTCAATCTCACTGCCGTTGCCCGCGGGCACGCTACTGCGCAATCGCCTTCACTTCCAGGGGCTACCACGTCAGCGCTCGCCCCACCGAATCTGCCCCCAGTTCACGATCGTCCCAGCAGCCCGACCGACTCGGTGCTGTCGACGACGAATTCGTCGGCGCTCCGCGTACCGCATAGACTCCAGGTCGGGAGCACAGACGGACAAAAGGCTGCGCCAGCTGTTGGGTCGTCGAACACGAACGCCGTTGGGGTTCTCGAAGCGCCCTCACGCATGCGTTCAGATTGTTCCCCAGAGCGCTCGGGAAGATCGTCACCTATCTCGACGGCAGGTGTCGTCCGGCAAACTTTTCGATCGCGCGTCACGTCTCTCCAGCCAATGTCTACATACGGTACGCGCCACCCATCCCGTTCTGTTGGCTTGTTGACGTTTGGTCAAATAGACAGCCAGGAAGTGGGGATCAATAACTTGGTCGAGAACCTCTATCTGGACAACAACCGCGAGCTACAACACGATTTTGGTCCTCGCGTGCACGAGGGACCGATCCGTCGACGGAATGCTGCACGGCAGAGCTTCATTGGACGGGATAACAGTAATCGCCGCGTCGAAGCCACGCTCGTAGCCCATCTCCACTCGCACACGGATTGCATCACTGGGCTCGCCGTCGCCCCTGATCATGCGTTCTTCGTGTCGGCCTCGGACGACGGGAGCATCAAGATTTGGGACACGGCGCGGTTGGAGCGCAGCGTGACGAGTAAACCACGGCATACGTACACGCAGCACCATGCGCGCGTCAAGAGCCTATGCATCATCGAGGGCGTGCATTGTTTTGCGAGTGCGGCGGAGGATGGGAGCGTGCATGTAGTGCGCGTGCACGTGAACGCGTCGGGGTCGCTTCCCAAGTACGGTAAACTGTCGGTCGTTCGAGAACACAGAGTCGAGTCGCCTGGAGAGTACGTCACTTGCATGTCTCATTTCAATACAGGTGTGTGGGTCGTGTAGGTCATTGACGGGCGAGTGCTGAGCGATTGACGTAGATGTGGCGTCGAATTTGGTCTACGCGACCACGCATTCGGCCATTGTCACGCTGGATCTGCGAGCGATGCGTGTGTTACAACGGTTAGAGAATCCCCGCCATTTCGGCTCCATCACATGTATGTGTATGGATCGAAAACGGACGTGGATCCTTGTGGGTACGTCGTCGGGGGTGCTCTCGCTCTGGGACAAGCGGTTCGGATTGCTCCTCAAGAGCTGGCAAGTGGGTCGGTCCGGTGCCGGCCGAATGGCGCGAGTACACCAGTGCGTCGTGCACCCCACGAAAGGCAAGGGGCGCTGGGTGATGGTCGCGGTGGAGACATGGAAAGGCAGTCCAGAGCCGACACCGTCAACATTGATCGAGGTGTGGGACATCGAGAAGACGGTGTTGGTAGAGAACTTCGTCACGCGGACGACGACGACGACGTCTGAGCCGATACCAGAGCCCGAGGAGCAGACTGGCGTTGATGCGGAGCAGAGTGCAGCCACTGCGATCGCTGCGTTTGTGAATTCGCGCTACCCCGGCGGCGCAGCTTACGCTAACACCGGCTTTTCGCGACGGGACCGCGGCCCGTCGCAGAGCATGCAGCGGGACGACTCGTTACCCGCGCCGTCGCCCGATGTGCGGACGTTGCTTGCTGGGCTGGATTTCGGGGGCCATTCGGGTACGTACCGGTCGGAGATTGTGGATTTGTCGGCGGACGTGCCTAGCTCGAATCGGAATCGGGGGTTCGTGGTGACTGGGTCGGAGGATCGGCGGGTGAGGCTGTGGGATGTGAACAAGGTGGAGCGGACGTCTGTGTTAGTGAGTGCGGAGCCCGAGTATGAGCGACCGAGTTATAGGTGCGTATGGCGAGTTGTTTATGTATGGGGTCGGTGCTGACTATCTCTCTGTGTGAAGCACGGTACGCTCGTCGAATGGAACGGTGACGAGCCACGTGGAGACGTGGGTGGAACCGCCGAGCACGACGAACCAGAACAACCGGGCGCCGCAGCGGATGTCGATGATCACGCACCACCAGCAGAACTTGCTCAAGTCGCATCAGGATATAATCACGGCGCTGGCGTGTATCGACGCGCCGTTTCGAGGGGGGGTTGTGAGCGGGGATCGGGCGGGGGTGCTCAAGGTGTGGCGGGTTGGGTCTGGCGATTAGTACAGTAGTATTAGGTTAAGTTGTTCGTGCCATGCATGGAGGAATAATAATTTTTTTGATACGTCCAAAAGTAGACACATCTTTTTGAAAAGCATATCGAGTCACGTCGAATGTTGCGACTGCTCGCTCGACCCAAACACAGGTCGCATCGTGCCCTAATCTTGCCCGTCCTCATCCCACGCCCACATCTACAACGGCACCCACGCACGATGTCGTCTGACGCCGCATCGTCCTCGCAGCCATCCACACTCCAAAACGGCCCACTTCCAGCCCTGGGCCCGGTGGAGGGAAAGAAACAACAACCAAAGGTGAAAAAGGACAAGGCTCAGAGCGCTGTGTCCCAGTACCCGCTCGAGGTAAGCGCTCCCTACGTACGAATCGATTGTTCCCAACGACGATGTACGATGATGCTCACGATGCTCACGATGATGATGCCCGGCAGCTTCAACCACCACCTGCATACATCGATCAACGGATTCGTCTATTTGAACGATTGCGCGCCGAGTATGACGCGTTTGTCAAAGGTGTTGCT
>JBBPSL010000037.1:0-21250 GCA_038093555.1 Butyriboletus appendiculatus
CTAGTCATCCGACCAGTAGACAATTTCTCTAGTAAAACCCCCGTGAAGGGTAATCCCTTGCTGAGGTAAGCGTGATGGTGTGACAACCTGATCGCCTCGCTTCGCCGCTTCGCGGCTCAGCTCGGCTCTACTAACCTAGAGTATTGGTCAGCAAAGAGTATACATGTATACTAAATTCAGGGGCCATATGTACCTGGTCTTGGTCAACCATCATGTCATCCACTGATGGTGCTTGCTCAACCCTAATGGTCTTCTCAGATATAGATGATGAGTGTACATGTATGCTTTGTTCAGAAGCTGTTTACCTTATCATTATCCAGTGGCACATTCACAGCTGTGTTGACACTAGTGTCATGTTGTGTTATCTTGTTTGGATGCATTTAGTGTACATGTACATTAAATTGGGTGGCTGTACTAACCTTGGATGGACCAATCCAACGAGATTTGACTCGACGCATGTGTTTCTTGATACCCTCTGTTGTAGTAAAACCTTTTTTTCCAGGACACTCCTCATGAGAACAATAGCAATCATACAACCCCTCAGTATTATGTAAGAGAGTGATCTGCTGCTGTGTCTCCTGAAAAAGGAAAGTCACTTTCTCATTTGTGATATCAGTTACACATTTCTTCTGATGTGTACTGTATTCCTTTTTGGTCACAAAAATGGCAGAGCAGTTTCCACAAGTGAACATGATGTGTGAAGAGGTGAAGAGGTGAAGAGTCAAAGGGTTGATTTCTCTTTTAGGAAGGAGAAGAAAGGAAGACAAGAAGCAAATCTGACATAAGCCAAATCATGATGCTTTCAGTATATGTTCAAATGGAGATTAAAACTGAGATTGAATAATGCAATTACTATTGGACACTGTTGATGATTCTTTCTTTTTAATGGACTATGAGTGCATAATCAATTCATGTGAGATTTGTACCACATGGACATTAAATGGAGGGCACGCCATGCAGAATGGCATATTTGGACACTAAATGAAGGGTGCGCCATTGGATTTAGTGAACATGTATGCTAATTGGAGGGTGTGCCATTGGATTTAGTGAACATGTACACTAATTGGAGGGTATACTGTGTGATTTGTGCACGTTTGAATATTATATTGAATGCATGTCATATGAAATGGTACATTTGAATGCTAAATGTGAAGCGCGCCATGTGAAATGTCACATTTGGTTACTAAATGAAGGGCGCGCCATGCAGAATGGCACATTTGGACACTAAATGAAGGGCGCGCCATGCAGAGTGGCATATTTGAACACTAAATGAAGGGCGCGCCATGCAGAATGGCATATTTGGACACTAAATGAAGGGCACGCCATTGGATTTAGTGAACATGTGCGCTAATTGGAGGGCGCGCCATTTGATTTAGTGAACGTGTACGCTAAATTGGAAGGGGCGCGCCATTCGAAAACGATGTGTTGTGATGCGAAATGGAGGGCACGCCATGGTTGATGGGGCATGAACTGTGGGTAAGAAGGATAGGATTTGCTGGGGTACCTTACCATCCTGGTGCACGATCTCAAAGGGTGGTTCTTCCGCTTCAAGACGTTCCCAGTGACGTACTTTGTCATCTTGGATACCGTCCCAAACCGGGACCGGTCAACGTTGGCGAGGAACGTCTCATGGGCTACGCTACGCACACAGGGTTACGCCGAAGGCGAGTACACCCTATGCAAGTACGCGGTGGCGTCGGACAAGATGTTCGAGGAGTGCGCACGCGAGCGGTTTGGGTGGATGCCGATAGACACGGAGTGGGGAATAGCCAAGATGGAGGATCAGGTGAACGCAAGCGGTATCGTGTATATATAAGAGACGAGGCTTCCTCGCCGGGTATCATTTGCCCATCTCGGAATTAGTTGTGGCGAAGAAAGTCTAAGTAGTGTGTTTTTACACTTGTGATTTATTGTTTTGATTCGTTGACCTATCTCCTGATAGAGCAGGCGAACACCAACGCAGTAACCTCATGATCACCATGCGGCGGAACTATGTGAGGCTTGTCTTCACAGTCCGTCCAGACTCCACCCCCACCCCATCCTCAGTACATGCCCGGGCCAGGGAATAAGTGCAAAGCCAAAGCCATAACAAATGCAAAAGCCAGAGGAGGTACGAAGGAAACCCTAAGTGATGTTCAGGCTACCTCCACCCAATCGGACACTTATTCGCTTCCATGTCTCACCCTTGAGGAAGACGAAATCACTCGGTGTGGTCAACTAGCAACTGAAGGACATCCCAAACCGGAGCGTTGCAAGGTTCACCACGGACAGTACCGTGTCCTGTACAAGAAATATAAGGAGGCGTCGAAGGTTGTCGATGATGTCAAGGCCAGCTCAGAGTTACCAGCGAAGGAGCAGATTGGCCGGTGCACAGACTGGCACGTGGCGCTCAAGAAATCGCGGTGGGTGCGCACATATCTCGAAGCAATTCGGGTCGAGAAAGCAGGTCGGGATATCCACCAGAAGCGGTTTTTCCTCAAAGGTGAGTTCGGATAGTCAGTGCGGCGACTGAGCTGACATTCAACGATGGTTGTGCTGTATCCATTTTCACTAGTGGACGATGGCCACAGGCGCCGCCTGAAGCTGCTTGAAAGAGAAATGATAAGAACAGTCGATGTGCTAGATGCTCTTCAGAGAAGAGCCTATGAACTATATCAACAAAATGGCAGCTTACCAGCTATGAACAATGAAGCGCTCAGGCTGTCGACAGCTGAAGTAGATTTGGAAAAGCAGTCCAAGCAGACCACCGAGGAAGTACTGGAGTCTGTCCACAATCCAGACGCATTCCGTGAATCGACCCTTCCGATTTCAAGGATGAAACCTCTCGCGCTCCCACCTACCTCTGCAGTGGGAGATGAAGACTTGATCAATATGTCACTCCGAATGTAAGCTTCACGTAGAAACTCATCGTCTAACTCACAGCCAATGTGAATTTTCTGATACAGCCAAAAAGAACGAATGATCCAGATCTTGAAACCGTTCGTCGACTTCAAATCGCACATTGAAGCTTTTGGAGAAGACGATCCTCAGCCAGAGACGAAATCTAGCAGGGCTATTAAGGAAAAGCGTTTCTTCATCTTTCAACAGTTTGCTCGACGCATCATTTTTCATGAACCGAGTCTGTTTATGAAATCATTGGAAAGGGTTTCTTTCAAAGACCTCATTCTCAGCGATGACTTCTCGACGGAGGATCTAGCAAGATTTGTTAAGCTGTTCTCGGATCCTTTAGGGTTTACTCTAAAGTGGTTCAAAGATGCGGTTTTGGATGCACTCGCTATATCGCGTCACGGTACAGCTGCCAACGTAGGCAGTGTAGGTAAGCGAGAACGAGTTATTTTTCAGTAACAATGACGAACGAGTCTTTCAGAGAGCCGGTTTCCATTGCTTGGAGGCTGGGTTTTTAATCGCTCACACACAGTTAGTATGCCCAATGAAGCTTGGTGGGTATGTATTCGTTCTTGGCAAGTCATTGTTTCGGACACTTCTGAACGCCTCTTCACGAATAGCTCCTCCTCCAAATGCTTCAGCCACCAGGCAATGTAGAAAATTGTTTCGTTCGGCTGTGCAACAATTTTGATGATCTCATTGGGTTCCTTTCTTTTGGGGCGCTCGGCCTTGTTCCAAGCCCGAATTTCTGCCAAGGTGAACTCCCCTACGGCTTTGATAATCCAAGCCTGTCGCGCAATCACCTCTCACTCTCCGGCATCATTGTTGCGGACATGGTGTCGTCACCTAACGTACTTGGGCCCGTGCCAACAAACCGCAGAGCGACCAAGCAGGGCTGTATGGTATGGGCCGAGATCGAGACACGAGGATACATGTTCGGTGCAGTGCGAAACGAAAAAGACGAGTTCGTCGAGGCGTTTTTTCGCGAGCTTCGTGCGCGGCCAGATCTATTCCAGGTCGTCCTTCGTTCCGAAACTGCCCCTGGCCGCGAAGTCGAGGTGTTTGGATCGGGTCCCTTGAACGACGAGGCGTTGCCTGCGATGCGTTGGCGTAACTTTGAAGCTCCCCCTTCTCCGACTTCTCCGTTTGCGCCCGCATCAACGAGCGGCAAGTGGGATGTATGTCAGTCCGCAGTGGACGTGCTGTACGGAACGGGGATACGAATGCCACCCGGGGCGAAGAAGCACATACTGTTCGGAGGGCAAAAGGATCTGCTGGGGTACCTTACAATCCTGGCGCGCGATCTCAAAGGGTGGTTCTTCAGTTTCAAGACATTCCCAGTGACGTATTTTGCCATCTTGGATACTGTCCCATACCGGGACCGGTCGGTGTTGGCGAGGAACGTCTCATGGGCTGCGCTACGCGCACGGGGGTACGCTGAAGGCGAGTACACCCTACGCAAGTATGCGGTGGCGTCCGACAAGTTGTTCGAGGAGTGTGCACACGAGCGGTTTGGGTGGATGCCAAAGGATATGGAGTGGGGAATAGCTAAGATGGAGGATCAGGTGAACGCAAGCGGTATTGTGTAAGAGACGAGGCTTCCTCGGCTTCCTCGCCGAGTATCATTTGCCCACGAATTAATCATGGCGAGGAAAGAGCAGTGTATTTGTTAGTAGCATCTGTGATTCCATCATATTCAATCCACGACTGAGCCCACCAAGTTCAAGGTCTTCGGGCCCAGCATCTCTGCGGATGTGCTCACGTTACCCTCACGCCTCCAGCACCTCAAGTCTTCCTTCCCGTGATGCCCTGTTCGCTTCGAGTCGCACGTAGGGACACTCTTCACCGCGGATATCAAGTTGAAGAATTTCGTCTATATCGATATTTCTGAGGCGACCATGTCGGATATTTCTTGATCATTGTCTGAATCGTCTCCTCAGTCTACTCCCGGTTCGTGAAATGAGCGTCGATGCGAGTGGTGACGTGTGGCATACCGTCGTTAGATACCCGGCTATCAGATACCCCTTCGACGAATCCTACCTCCCACACGCTAATCGCGCGACGCCGACAATGCAGACCTAGATGGGGAGTTGTGCACGCGGAACATGAAGCGCATCTGCAGTACCAAGCTCCAAACATCGAGCTCAGATTCACGCCGTGGCTCTGCATCATTCATTCTCCGCTGGAAACAACGCCTCGCAAATCAAGAATTTCCCGATCCACAACACACACCAGTCTATCCGGTACCCAGGCCGCACATATGTACAGTGATGCATGATCCCGCCCCGGTGAAGGTGAAGAACTTAAGTGGCATCGTGCATCGAAGGGAACGCAGACAACGCCATACACGCCTGTGGAGAGCATTAGAGGGTTCACTCCTGCGGAGGCTGCGTTCCCTGTTCCGCAGGAACGGTATATCCATGGGAGACACACGGTTGATTTACCCATCTTGGGGCTCTCTGGCAAACAGAGCCTTAAGTCGCTAGATCCCAAAGCCTCGTCTCTGGCGCATCAAGGGTAGTACCGCGGCAGGGCGAATGCCATGTGTTGGTTATATATCCTTGATCCTGTGTTCCAAAGGACAGCATGTTCAGTTCACTGAGGGCACGGCACTGGCATGGGAAGTTACTTCATCAGCAAACTAACCCTCAGAGGCCTCATGCTTACAGGGCTGTACGGAGCTGCCATACCTAGACCCAATAACGAAGGAGCACTAGGGTCAAGTTCTCCAAAGAGCAAATCACATATTCAGTCTTGGGAGAGTACGTGAAACATATGTACGAGGCATCCAAGAATGCTACTGCACGAGGAGAGTGAGGAAGTCGTTTCCTAATTATCATTGCGTTGCATGGACACAAGTCCGAGTGGTGCGATGAGCGAACCCGGACAAGTAGCCGATCTGTGCATAAACGTGTCAACTCACCTTGGCCCCTTGAGCCTCCCCTCCTGCTATACACAACCACTTTCCAATGTCAGCTTACCACAAGAGTTATCGCCATGGTTGGAATTGATGTCGGCCACTTCGCTAGCTTCACCAGAAAACCCGCCGAGAAGGGGGAGAGCCGGCCGGGGCATGACGGAGAATGACGAAGCACAACAAATATATTCATCCCGGGCTCTAAACCGAACTTAAGCGTTGCGGCGGGGTGAGGAGTCGGCGTCAACCTGTGAGATACTGTATTGTGAGCCACCGCCAGATGCTGTGGTGACTCTGTTCGACTTCACCTCCTTTATGGCTATAAGCACACCGTGCAAGCGGCCAGGCAAAACGCAGACAACCTATTGAACGTACCCCGATAAGCTGCATCGCCAGTGGCAACTTAGAGTCGGTGTAAGTCGAACGATTCGATGAACCAGAGCCCCCTGACACGACCGTTTGCGGGGTCACAGCTAGCACGCACGTGTCCAATAACACGTGATCATACTGCCGTTTGGCGTATTGCAGTCGTGTAGCTGCTGCGTGTGTCTCCCACCAGTCGATGGCAGAGTCTGTCTAACGAGTCTGTCACTGTGTACTGATCATTGATGCTCCCTTCTCATCAGATTCGTTGGAAACGCCACATCGCCATACACAACAACTCACTCCCGCCTTTCGTCTCATTTGTTGTTGCAGAACCTCAACAGACACGTTCGCTAGCCTCTGCAGCCGACAATCTACCCAACATTCTACGTAGAGCCATGCCACCTGATTCTTCTCAGTCAAATCCTACTCCGATAACCATCGAAAATCACGACCAACCATCCACCACCAACGACCCCCCCGAATCACCCCCTGTAATTTCTGTAAACCCTGTCCATGAGTCTGACCAACCAACGTTAGGTGCGGTCTCGATCACGCATGCGCTCAAACATATTTATTGTGCTAACTCCATCAAGGTCCCACACCAGCCACTCCGCCTGTCCGTGTCCCTGTAAATCCTCGCGCCGACCCCTCACAGGCCTCACCCCCCGTTGACCCTTCCGACCCTCCAGCGGCTACTACGCAAGATCCTGCTCCAACCCCACCCTTGTCTAATAAGCCTTTGTGGTTCAACGTCTTCTCTTGGTCGAACGACAAGGGGACGTCCATCGCAGAAGTAAAGGTTGAAATGGTTTCTGCACCAGAAGCACCGGAAACCGTTCATATTTGTACAGAATCGTCAGGGGAGAGACCTTCCCTTGAAACCATGGTAGCGGCAGATTTAACTGGCGCAGTTGGGGATTCCAATCTTGGTACAGACTTTCAGCCTCTACCGAAAGACACTCTGTCAGGATCCTCACATTTCGCATCGATCTCAGAGCCAACGCTCAACAAGGTCGATGCTCCCTCTGCACGCAAGGAACAACCGGTTTCCGAGCCCTCGTTCAGTCCTTTACCACGTCATGCTCCGGTACCCCAGTCTCAGGAAGACACTGGTCCTCCCGTTGCTCCTAAGTCGGCGACAAGCATTTTTGCATTCAACTTTCCCATGTTAGCAAAATCCAGACCTCCACCCGAGACCGCGGTTACTCCGCCTCCACCGGATCCATCTGCCGAGCGCTCTTGTGAACCCTCCATTTCTACGCCAGGTACGAACGTTCGTGTGATATTATTACAGATCTTGGATTTCATCACTGCACGCTGGACAGATCCCGGAAATGTAGCTTTGGTGAATGTAGCCGAACCAACTTGTGTGGCCTCCGACTCCGCCATACATGTTTCAGAATCCGGCGATCAATCTCTTAGCCAGCCAACCGCAGTAACCGAAGTTCGCATGAATACCTGGTGGACATACCTAGGATTGAATGGGAGCTCCGCCGCCGCTCAGACGGAAAATAGAGCACAGTCGCAGTCTGTTGGCACTCACACCTCTTCGCCAGCTCCCGACCAGCCACCTACCTTCGATCTCCCCGAAAGCTCGCAGTCGGAATGCGGGATTAAGGCTGGGGTGGATCTGAGTTCAGATGTCAGTGCTATGGAACGTTCGCCACCTGATGACAAGAAACCACCTTCCGTCCACGACGATACCGCAAGACTGGGTTCCACATGGTACACACCCTGGTCTTGGTACCAGCCATCATCATCAGTCACCACTACCGTTGCTCCGGATATGGATTCGGGCTCTCAACAAGATCCGCCAGAACACTCTGAATTGGGGCCAAAGACTGAGGAGACGCAGTGCACAGGAGACCACGAGGCTCACTCCGCTCCAGATCATGCGTCTCCCTCTCCACAGGATCTGCCCACTGCCAGATATGTCGACTACAACAACCCCATCCAGTCCGCGATCTCCGCGAATCCGACAGGATGGATGTCATTCTTTACCGCCAAGGCAATCGCAATGAAATCTATAACCTACGAGAAAGAAGATGGAAAGATGGAAGTCATGGAAATAGACGACGAGATGGCACCTGAGCCAAGTTCTGCATCGTCAGTACCACCTATGGCGACCAACCCATCGCCGACTCAAGTCACAAAACCACCCATTCGGGCACCACCCCACACACCGGATGCTTCATCTCCGCCACAGACATTAGATGATAAGCGGTCCCCTATAACTCACGCGGTAACCTACCCAGAAACCGTCGTGAATGACACATTGAAGCGGCAGCCGTCGCCTTCGCCATCCAAACAATCAAGCGTAAAAACACCAACCTCACCGCCTCCGCCAAATCTTGTCCTTCCCACCTGGTACGATACGTTCCACACATTGCCACGATCAGCAGTGCCTTGCGAACCTCCATCCGCCTTATCAAAGACGCTACAATATGTCAGCGGGGTTTTATTTTCTCGCAATGAAACTCCTTCGAGCAAGGGTAAAGGAAAAGGAAAGGAAACAGTTTATTCACCGCACGACATGGCTCTCCCACGAACGTGGGATGTGCTTGGTGATGGGGAAGCCGTGGATGTACTAAGAGGGTGCAAGAGAGTGGTCATCATTGGGGTTCACGGATGGTTTCCAGGTGGGTCACCGCCCTGTATGTGTAACGAAGTACGCTCATGAGAGCCGCTTGAAGGTACCGTTTTGCGCACATTGGCTGGTGAGGTTAGTGCGCCGTAATATGTCGCATGTGGATACTTGACCAAATTTGTTGCTCAGCCTACGGGGACAAGTACCAGGTTTGTAAACGGGATCGCGGATGCGCTGGATATCTTCCAAGAGGAGCATAAGGTGAAACTCGATAAAGTCACCAAGATACCTTTGGAAGGAGAAGGAACCATCAATCGCCGAGTTGAGAGGTATGTTATCACATGTGTTTGTGTGCGTCTGGGCGCCATAACGAGTCGATTAAACAGATTGTACCAAAACTTGATTGGGAATAAAGAATGGATTGATGATCTTCATGACGCCGATGCTATTTTTGTCGCAACACATTCTCAAGGATCAGTGGTGTCAACACATCTTCTAGACCGTCTTATCACTGATCGTCATATCCAAACGGCGCTCAACGCCGATGCATCTATTCCCGCAAGTGGCGTTGCCGCTGGCCCGGTTGGGTCGGTGAGGCCCCCGCAGCGAATATGCTGTCTGGCACTTTGCGGGATCCATCTAGGACCATTACGATACTTGAGTACGAGTTCGTTGCTGCAACCGTACATCCAGGCACGTCACATGTTCCCTTTGCCATGACTTGTCCGACTTCATGGTAACTTAACTCCAGTATTTCGAATCCACGGCCGCGAGAGAATTATTTGAATTCCAGGTTCGGTTCCTCTAGGTTCAGGGACATGTGTGCCTTTTCATCTGAACATCTTGTGTATCAGAACACGGGAAGTGCTATATCCCGGGACTACGTAAGGGCTCTTCGAAATGTCCTGAATAACGGGGTATGTGATTTAGCTGTGCCGAGTGCGCCGCCCACAACATTAATCTATCACCTAGATCAAGATGGTCTACATCGCGTCGCTCAACGACCAGGTCGTAGGGCTGTACTCCGGACTGTTCACATCCGTATCCCATCCCTTGATTTTACGTGCGCTATACATTGACGGAGACGCATACCAGTGCGTAAAAGCTGTGTTGTTTCCGAAGATCAGATTAGCTAATCTAGTCACAGCCCCTCTGATTTTCTCTCCAAGTTGCTCGTCCTGCTTCTTCGCATCCGAAATGCAGGGCTCTCCGATGGCGGGCTCCTTACCCACCTATCGGAAGTCACCGCAGGATCGTTGAATGGCATCGGACACTCAACACCATATGAGGAGCTTGCGACGTACTCGTAAGTTATTTCCAAACCTTTCCGTGATCCGGTCTTTTCACATGTGGCTATAGCTTGGCAATTAAGTACCTGTTCCTCACCGACAGCGGTTCGGGAGCACAGGCTGAACTCGTTGAGGAATCATTCAATGCTTTGGCAGAGCGGAATGATTACGAAGTGCGTTTTCGTTCCGTATTACTCGGTGGTGGCTCACTTGACTCACCGTGATCCGTATACCTGTATTCACAGATCCCATGGGCGCTCCGCGACCTGATCGCAAATGATAGGGTAGCTGGGCTTTTCTCCGACGAAATCGTCGCGTTACGAGATGCCTTCCGAGATTGGCATCCAAAGACTGCCATCCTACGAGATGTGAAGAGAAAGCTACAGCCAATTCAGCGTCTGTCCTCTGCCTTGATCCATTCCCACGTCAGTCGACTTTGAAAACCCCACGATGATGCTTTTCTAGACACCATTCGCCATTATATCGGACCATGCATTCACACACATATATCATACCATCATCATTCGTTCATTTGGCGAATATTTCGCGCGCTCGACTTTCAATGATGTATACATCTATCCATCACACGAGCTGTACTTGATTCGCTTGTCTATCCTACAACGTTGATAATCACCTGAAGACGGAAGTTTTATTTCTGCCTATGGGCTGGATCTCTTGATCATATCCAAGTATACACATTCTGGCCCCGGATCCAGAAGCCTGGCACAAACACCATTCTTGATGGACAGACCATGTGTCCAACAATGTGCGATGCATGAAAAATGTAAATTGGGGTGTAAATTGTCCTATTCCAAACGAAAGCGCCTTTTTTCACGTTCAGCGGTACTCAGCGCCACAGTCACCAATCATACTGATCATGCGGCGGCCATTGGACTGAGCCAACACCGCTTCGATCATATTCCTGTCCTCCTCTGTCAACATGAATCCAAAGACATGTTGATTGTCGTCTGGATGCTCGGAAACACCCAATCGAGTGCCTGGAAAAAAAAGGGAGCAAAGAAACGACCGGCCTAGAATAAGTCTCCGCCTCAAGGAAGATCATGATAGCGTTCGCACCTATAATCACAGCGCCCACGAAGGGATGATCAAGGATCCAACGAGTGGCGATGTTGGCTATGCTGATTCCACCGTGACGATCACCCACGTCGCGGAGCACTGCCAAGAGGGTCTGGAAGAGCGCCCAGTTTCCCCACGCCCTCAGGATCACATCGAGATACTAAGCCAAGGAACGAGGACCGGATGAGGGAGGTGATTTCAAAGATATTGTATAATATAGAAATGGAAGGGAGAAAAAAAAAGGGGGGGTGAATGAGGCATCCCGGGATCGGTGTGTTGTCTGACTTGCCTTTCGTTGCGATGGCGTCAAGTTGCAAGCATAGAGATCTGGTTCCGGCTGATCAAGCCACTTGTCTGCCAAGAATCCCCCACACTGCAACGGAGGCAATGAGCAATAGTAGATCCGACGTCACGTCAGATAGGACTCACGAGCGTCCCGTATGTTAGCAGCTTCACGTTGTGTCGCTCACATACATCTGCCATGCCGTGCAAGGGTCTAGTATCAATCAAGGAGAACTATCGGACTGATGAGTCTCGCGCGTCAAGGC
Source organism: Butyriboletus appendiculatus (assembly GCA_038093555.1). NCBI lineage: Eukaryota > Fungi > Basidiomycota > Agaricomycetes > Boletales > Boletaceae > Butyriboletus > Butyriboletus appendiculatus. The sequence goes on from JBBPSL010000037.1 coordinate 11,671, forward strand.
TTTCAGGGAGATAACTTTACCTGCACCTGGTTTGACACGATGAAGCCTGGACCGAGCTGTGTACAGATCTCATCCGTACGTATCGCGTCGAAATTACATAACCCCACAGCGGAGATCAATCCTTCGTGTTGGAGATCTTGGAGGATTTGGAGAGCTGTTAGATAGCCTTTATCGGTGTAATCTTGCCAATGAAACTGACGCCGTAGCGATAGACATGATCAGTTCATATGTGAGGGGAAGAAGGCCACGCACCTGGAGTAAATCGACAGATTGACTACGCATACGCTTCATGCGATCCCGCACCGCGGATTCCACGACCGCGCGCGTTGGAGTGGTGGATCTAAAAACGCACCACTTGGTAGCGCCAATAACAGGCATGCTTGACGGGAGTGATCCTCTGAATTGCCCCTGGATTGTCGTTCAAACCAGATGAACAAAGCCCAATGAGGGATTACGCACGAAGAGAATTTCCGCACTCCCATAGTGATCGGCTGCAAGAAAATTCAGCGGTAAGAAATGCACGAGATCCGTTCATATTTTACCCTTTAGGACATCGGTGACGGCAAACAGACAAATGACATGTGTTGTGAGAATAAAACCTGTATGGGAGACTTGGCATTCCGCACCATGTCTGAGAGTGGTAGCGATTAGACATAGTGGAGAGACCCTGGAAGCGGCGCTCGCACCAAATGTATTGTAACCGACTTCGGCGTGCCGCACCATCCCCTGACGAATTCTGGCGGCAGGCGCGCTACCCCACGCATTACTGGAGAGCTGCCAAAGACCAACCCATATCCTCGGAACAACAAAGGGGCCAAGAATGCATGTTTCCCTCGAAGAGACAGATGACCTTGACGGCGACATCATGGAGAAGACAGAAGTCTTGGAACGCAAAAGGAATATAACAGCCTCCTAAAGGAGGCCCTTTTAATGGATTTTGATCAAACTCCGTCCCAAAAGTTATGTGAAGCTGAGGCCGCCTATGTTGGTTCATGGGTCCTCGGAGTCAGGCCCAGACTGGATGTGGACCTAGGGGAAGGAAATTGTGTACCGGGTGTTATCCATAACGGTGACCAAAAGCTGACCGAATGACAGGTGCATTTGTAAATGGGGAGTCTGTGTCGACGTTTCTTGCCGGTTAGGCTGTTCATCATCAAGTGGATTGATCTGACGATCATCACGCTTACCTCGAAATAGCTTTGTTCTCCTGGCAGGAAGAAGCCATTTAGAGGCGTCAACCAGCTGATATCCGGCGAACCCGAAGTTGCACTGCAACTAGGTATTAAATAAATCAGGCAACGAGTCCGGTCCTTCTTATAACCCGCCCTCCAAGGATTCTTTTCCACAGGTTTTCCAAGATGCCCGCCCAGGTAACTTCTCACCCACAAGATACCAATGGTAAAACCTTGGGACATGTGTGCGTGGCTACTCTCTCCTATACACATTGAAGCTCACCAGGCACCTGCCATGGCGCTTCTACAGCAATCTGATGGTATGTCCTTGCCCTTCGCTCTCGCCGTTCATTTCGCCACACTGCTACAGGTCGACACTCTGATAGCTAATGCTACCATCGAGGAGCAAGTATCTTGTTGACATCCGGACAATGACACATGCACTTACATCCTCAACACGAACAGTCTCCGCGCCATCACAAGGACTCTGCTCGCAACTGGCACTCCCAGCCTTGCTGCTTCATTCACAGCAGCAGCTCGCTCTCGGCTCCGCCAGACTAATGCAAAGCGGATAGCAACTACCAACGGTTTATTTGCTACTGGGCTGGATGGCATCCATGCCGTTCCTACTTCTGAACTAGAAAGCGTTCTTGCGCGCGCGCGCTCGCTGTACGGCGCTGGTATGGGGTTCGCCGGTCTCGGTTTGCTCTCGTCAGTAGTGAAAACGACAGCTGGGTTGAGATGGGAACAAGAAGGGTCTATGGCAGATATCTTGGCAGTCGTCGATACAGACATTTGCCAGGCCATCCAGGTGGGGTTCAGAATGCGGTGTGGGGTGCTAATTTGCTCATCGACGTCACCAGAGTTGCAAAGAAGAGCTCGAGGGAGGACGTATGAACGACATTCCCGGAGCACGGGAGACGATACGGATACTATGGGCGGGCATTGAAGAAAGTTCCAGAGATGTCGAGATTTGGGGCGGAGAATTTCCATTCGATAAAGCCGCCAATAGCATCGAGTGTTGGAGGGTCTGACGCATCAAGTGTATCAGTATCTATCAGAATCAGAAAATATGGCCATGGTCTGATGCGCTTTCATCGCGCGTGGGACGCACTAATGGCGCTCAGTTGAGACACGTCGCTGCCCGATGCGCGTCCCTTGAGCCGCTTCATGTGCCTGATAACAAGGTATTCGTGGGATGGTGGTGCTTCGTCGGGGACCATATAAGACAGCGAGTGATTACGACGTATCGTCGTATCAGTCGAAATGGTCCGTTGAATTCAGACTGAGACTAGATATGTGCGCCACCGGCAAATCCGACATATAATTGACAGGCCCATTGACAGGGACGACCGGATGCGGATAGGCTATCGGTCTGATAACCGGGCACAAGACAAGAGCGCCAACATCGCACGGCAGACTGGGGCCATCGCAGGGTAGCGTGGGCGTTGACTAGGTGACTGGCCGCGAGAAATCCATGTGGCTGTAGATCGTTTGGGCAGTGCCCTTGTTTACCGGGAGGACAGGTTTTCTCTATATGATGCCGCGGAGCAAATACAAAAGAAGATCCGGATGAGTTGCACTGACTAGACATACCTGGCAAGATCCGACTAGTTGCTCGAGTCGGCGAATAGTTCGTTGGTGTCCATCCACGTGTCCTTATCATGATGGCAGTTGCTCACTACTGTCGTCTTAACCGGAGTTTGAAAAAGCTAACCCTACAGCGGTCCGGTGCGGCCCGAAGTAGCTAGGGAGATTTTTATTTTTATTAGTTTTCTAATTTCCCTCTTTGACCCATAGCCCGAGTCCCTTGGTCGTCTGTACATACTAACACCAAGGGGATGGCGGACGGTCTTGAGGCTGGACGAAGCCAGCACAAGAGTTGGACTCGAACCTCGACGTCGCCCTGCACAGCGCTGGCACGCGGCACGCGCATTCATTGTGCTAATAAAGTGTGGGTCTTTCTTGTGAATTTCGATGGATGACGATGTGATTCCATGCAACTTGTGCTTTCCGCAGCCCGCTTGGGAATTTTCCGTACAGTGGCTTCAGTGACAATGCGGCCATCTACCCTCGCATTTGAATCCAAACTCTATTCTTACTGCGGGCAAGGTCATCCTTGCGTTTATGACAGCTCGACTTGACAATCCTTCATAAGGATGAGTGATCAATTATTAATGGTTGGCACCGAAACCTGGCATTATCAATGTCATGCCGCAATCAGTAAGCCTACCTTTCGTTCCGGGCCGGTTGGACCGAGCAAACAGATCGCTGTCGTGAGCACTGGACAACCCGACCCCGAGTCTCGTGGCGGCTAAGCTACATATACCATAGTGCAGCAACTGTATAGTATACTTGAAAAGACTCCGAATCATGAGCCTCGTCAAAGATACTCCGCCAGTGCATCAACTTGGAGCCGTTACTCCCAGGCTCGATGTTATTATTATTCCTTTGACTCGTGCATGCCTGCCTCGCTTCGCACCTTGCCGCTCACCTTCCTCGCCCTTGTCAGTACCCGCCTAGCCGCTACTGATGATGTCTACCAGAAGTTCAACGCTTGACCCCACTGTCGAGGGTGTGGCGGAGGTGAAGCAGTCCCCCAGCAAGGAGGCCATCGATTCGTCCCTCGTCACCCTGGAGGCAGAAGACAATCCGCAATGCATGTCCACCCTCAGGCGCTGGGTTTCTGTCCTTGTCATCAGTTCGGCTTCTCTCTGTGTCACCTGTGCGTCCTCCATGGTTCGTGTTTCGCGCACTTGTCTAGCCTGTCGTGTCAATACCTCTGTTAGGCCGCTTTTACAGAGGCAGGAACTTCCCAAACGTTTCATGCATCGCGCGAGGTTACAGTCCTTGGTATCAGTCTGTTTGTTTTGGGGCTTGGTGCTGGTCCTCTCCTCGTTGGTCCACTGTCTGAGATGTATGGTACGCCAACAGTCTCATGCTCGAAAGCTTGCGGCTGGCTCAGTTGTATCGAGGTCGAAATATCATATATCGGGTTTCATATATTTTTTTCTTCATCCTCACGTTCCCAGTAGCGTTCGCTCCAAATATTGGTGGGTGAAGGCCAGACTTTGACGCCGGAATCCATCTAATGAAAATACAGGTGTATTTCTCCTCTTCAGGTTGCTCACTGGTTTCTGTGGTGCTGCGTTCCTGAGCGTCGCTGGGGGTAGTGTCAGCGACATGTTTCCTGACACCACTGTAGCAAAGTGAGTCTCGTATTTTTCGTGCAGCCCCCGCTAATTTCTAGTCCAATGGCGGTCTATACCATGTAAGTGCGATACATTTGTTCAAGATGTCGTGCTCAGTGGTGACATGAGGTCGCCTTTCATTGGCCCTGTGGCTGGTCCCTTGATTGCAGGGTATGCGTCACGACTCACGCACGTTCTAGTATCCCGCACGTTTCCTCACCCCTTTTTTAAACAGATTCGTCGTTCAAGTGAGCCCATGTGTGGATTATTGGTGTCTTATCGTATTTGATCGCCACTCCGCTCAGAATGTGTACTGGAGATGGATGTACTGGATCATGTTATGCTGGATCTTTGCCGAAAATGTTCTGCTCTTACTGGTAAAGCGTAGTCATACCATTCTATATCCGCTATGCGTTGACGACTGGTCCATACTTTAGTTTGTTCCAGAAACATATATCCCTGTCATATTGAAGAAGAAGGCAGCCAGGTAGCCGTCTAAACCGTCGGAATGTCCGTATGCTCAGGTCATCTTAGGCTACGCAAGGTTACTGGGGACACCAGTTATTATGCTCCTCTGGACAAGGTTCAAGGCAGCTTAGCCAGGTCTATCATGAGTAGCTGCTACCGGCCATTCCGTATGTTTTGAGCAATTGCCTCTTCGTATCGTACTTTGAACTCAATAATCACAGAGCTGCTACTCTTTGATCGAATGGTCCTCCTGTTAGATATATGGTATGCAATTGGGTCTGATTGATGTGCAACATGCGTTGAAACCCTTTGCCAAGGAATGCACTGCTTCTGGGTATTCTCTATCTCGCATTTCAGGCATATCCAATTATATTTCAGAGTGTCCACCACTTCAATGATCAAATGACTGGTCTCGCCTTCCTTGGAATTGGAGTGGGCATGTTCGCTGGTATCTCTACACAGCCAGTCTGGAATAAGTTGGCATTTATCGCTCATACGCTGTAGAAATCGCTCACGAAGCCTCAGAGTCTTCGCCCGGGAAGCTGTCAGATATTCTGGTTACCCGCCGCCAGAAGTCCGACTCATAATGGGTCAACTTGGCGCCATCCTTGTCCCAATCAGTACGTCCATCACGCCCCCCTACTCCTCCCCGTCGACTTTGGTACGCGCTTACGCCCCGTTTTTAGGCCTCTTCTGGCTCGCATTTACCACCTACCCACAAGTCCACTGGATTGTGCCCATCATCGCCTCCATCCCATTTGGGTCCGGCATTTATTTCGTGTTCACATCGACGTTCACATATCTGGTGACCGCATACCGTCCGATCGCAGCGTCGGCCATGGCGAGCAACAGCGCACTGCGGTCCACCTTTGCAGCCGTGTTTCCCCTGTTCGCAGGTGCGATGTACGACCGTTTAGGGACAGTGGGAGCGACGGCGTTGTTAGCAGGTCTCACGACGATCATGGCACCGTTACCGTGAGTGTCCGGAAGTATTTCTTTTTTTGCTATATCCGTGAAAGACGCCGCGCCTGACTGGACCCCCCGTCTATTCCTAGTTTCATCTTTTATCGTATCGGCGAGCGATTGCGGATGAAATCCAAGTTTGCGGTGCATTGAACGTTGAACGGTATGTTGCGGTGGGCCGTGTCCTTCTTTGCATATGTAGAGTTCCCGCCCAGCGGACATCCAGCTTGAGAGGGTGATAAAGTTAGACTGCAGGCTTGATTTTTTTTCTTGGACTACGTAACGTAAAATCACATGTTGGCTCATCCCAACACCTGAACGGAGGAAGGGGAGGCAGGAATGACGAAGGGGTATGTACCGTACTTATGGCTCTCAATCTCGAAATAGGCGTATTGTACATCTACCGCTATTTACATAGGATACGAATAACATAGAGCAAGATGGTAAACGAAACCTGAAAGACTAATATGTACTGAATGAAAGGGGTCGTGTCAAAACCTCCCGAGAGAGGGACAAATGAAAGAGATGCGAGCATAGAACGCGACGCTGACTAACACATCGACTGACAGCGAGCGCACAGAAGAGTAAACTGCCCCAAAGGAAAGGAAAGGAAAAGAAGAAGAAAAAGCGAAAGCAAAAGCGGGGAGAAACGACAACGCGGGGGGGAAAGAAAGAATAGCATAGAGATCATAGCTCTTCATCACTCATGGCATAGATACTTAGGTTGGCCATATCGCCGAGATGCAACTCGTGTTCGGGTCGGAGTTGGAGACTCGAAGGTGATCCTGGGATCTCCGTCATGGAAAAACTGGCGATCGTGGGCGAGATGTTCCGGGTTCCAGACGAGAGGGAAGACGAATGGTGGGCGTGGATACTATGGGCAGCGTGTCCGGGCCCGACGATGCAGCTGTTGCGGCTCACGTTGCAGAGACTCGAACGCGGTGGAATACCACGCGTCGGTGAGGGTGGGGACGGAGGCGCGGACAAGGCTCCGGTACGATCGTACATGGTTTCTTCAAGCATAAGCAACGACATGTTCTGTGGTACGTTCGGAAACACAGATGACGTCGTGCTCGCGCGCCGTCGACGAGGACGTGGTGCCGCTACTGTTACTGGCGCCGGCGATTCGCCACGGGAAGGTGACGCCGCGCGCGACGATTGGGAACTCCGATCGGCGGCGGACGTCGTAAACCCATTCGTATGTGCATGTGAAAACGAATGTTGGATCGGCGGTCGACGTGGGGGTGCCAATGGGGAAGGCAAACGCACCGGCCGATCATGAGGGGACCTGGGAAACGTCCCTGGAGGCGGCGCACGCGGTGGTAATACGCCAGAAGCAAACCGGTGTATTTGGGTCCGCGTCTCGTCTAGTTCGTCCTCGAGTTCCCGGATGCGATCACGGAGCTGGAGGTTCTCCTCCCGAAGCGTCTTGGTCGTCCTCTGTGAATCGGAGAGCGCAGATAGCAGTGCCTCGGTTTCGAGGTCGTGCTTCTCCTTCATCAGCTGGAGCGCGGCTTGCTGAGAGGAGGACGTGGCGGATATCGATGTTGGCGCAGTCGATCCCGAGAAAGTCGTGCGAGGGGCAGAAAATGTCGGGCTACTCCATGTGAGGCCGCCTTCTGAGGGTGTCATTCCACGAGACACGCTACCGCTGCGTCCCCAAGAGGACGTCGACGCAGCCTCGGAAAAGGCCATCCTGGAAGGTACGAAACGGTCTTCTCGTTCACTATGAACCCGAAGGGAGCCGTATCTACTGGATCCCGGTGCATGTGTGTTAGATCCGTCTCTGTCACCGTCTAGGAGACCAGCCGCAGCGAATGCTTTCGCTGTCCTGGGTCCAAGCCACTCCATAACTGGGGGTCGGTTGGACAGGGAGGACGAAGGCCGTATCGGAGACGTTGAACCCGATTCGGGGGGCAGCCGTGCATCTTCGACGCTCATGCTTCGTCTCCGGCTAAGGAAGAGGTGTGGCCGTCGCCGTTTGTTGACTTCCAATACACCACTGAACTCAACACTGCGACGCGAGCTGGGCTGGCGTGCGGGGTCTGAGGCAGAAGGAGGCAAGAATTGGGATGACGAAGCCTTCTCGTTCGTAGATGGTGAAAAACCTCCGGGGGCATAGGATGATACATGTCGAGTCGGTGTAGCGAGGCGGGGACCAACAAGTCGGCGGGGCGGCATATCCGTCGACCCATGGGAGCTTGCAGGTGAGGGTGCCTGGGAAGAGTGTGTTTGAGATGACAGGGGCGACGGCGGTTGATGTCGCTTTTTAGGTGGACCCCGCAACGCTGACGGTGTCGAAGTCCCGTCTGACGGGTCACCCGCGCTAGGTGGCGCACTCGTCACTGAACGCATGAGACGCGGGAGTGAGGAAGGTGGGCCTCGTGTAGGGTTTGCATGAGACAAGGAGGCGGAACGCCTAGTGGGCGATGACTGCACAATAGCGCGAGATGCTGACGGAGGGACAACGATACCTAGACGAGGGGAGCTTCGCCGGGGCGTAGAGACAGGATGGCTGGGGCTTCGCGAACGGGTTCGGGATGGGATACGGCTGGTGCCAGGATTTGGGGTTTGGGGTTTGCCGTTGAGCTTGTTTGGGCTGAGAAGCTCAGCGAGATCTGGGTCTAGTGCGCCAAAGTCAAAGGCAGCATCAAGATCCCCGTCGTCACATGCTGCATACACTGGAGTACGGGAATCATCTGGACCTTCCTCCACCACGATTCCATTCACGCCCCTCAACCATTCACTCCCGGTGGTAGCGTCCTCGACCTTTAACGCGTGCATCACCTCGGCGGCCAGCCTGGAGGTCGACAGGTCGAGAACTGACGCTGTTCTCGAATCAGGAGAAGGGAGTCGACTCGTGTCATTCCGTTCAAGATTGAATGGCGACGCAAGGGAGCCGTCGTCGCGATCACCATGCGTCGTGTCCCCAAGACAGGGTAGGTGCTTAGAGATACCCGAGTTCTCAGCTTCGATGATGGTAGAGAGATCAGCCCCCAATGGTGGTCCGGACGAGGGCAAAGGGAGGACTACGCTCCAGTCAGAAAACTGAGCCGGTCAAAAAGTCGAGAGGAAATACCATAACGTTCTTCGCTCCTTCGTGATGTAGGGCTCAAGTCAGAAGTGGACCTGTTGATGTCGCGACTTCGCTTGCGGGCTATCATTTCCTCCTCAAAAGATTGGCTAGCTCTCGCGATGGCGATGACCGGGGCTTGATCCGCCTCTTGTGTACGAGTGTGAGTGTCGGTATTCTTTCTATCATGTGCTATCCGTCGCAAAGACCCGAAACTGACAAATGATGGTTTCGGTGTATGGGCAGGACTGGGTGGTGGATTCGAAGTCTTGGCTGGTGCAAAAGGGAGCAACTTGCGAATTGAACGAAAAGATGGGATGGATGAAACGGGGGTCTGTGGCAAGGCCAAAGTGATGGAGGTAGCAGCGGGGCGAAGTTGGGTGGTACTCTCTGAGGCGCGACGGAACTGGGACACAAGAGACGTTTGAGAAAGCGGAAAAGTGGAGGAGATGGAGGAACGAGAAGGGCGGGGCGTAACGACCGGTATGGACGACTGGGACGTTAGACGTTGGACGGAATGTTCGGCCATGTTGGAACTGAAACGGCCGAGAAAACTCCAGAATCAGAAGAGTAAGAAAAGGGGTCGGTGTGGAAGGGCGGGCATGCAGCGAAGAAGGCCAGCTTCACGGTGTCGACGGAAGAGCTGCAGAGTTTCTCGTCGTCCACTCTGTCGCTCACAGAAACTCGAGCTCTCAAAGAGAAACTTTCATTGC